>JAESIW010000090.1:718339-849814 GCA_016802295.1 Brachionus rotundiformis
CTTTCCGAAGACATAACTTTTAAATGAACACTGCCCAATGATATTATAGGCACGATTCTGTCGCAAGAGGACTTTGAATATATGGGCGACTATTTTTTTCAAAAAAATACTTAAAATTGAGAAAATAATTAAAAATCATTCCCATAGAAACTGGTGGGATTAGTGAATATTTTATAATAAAATAAAAAAAAACAGTAAACGAGATAATTTTAAATGAAAAGATTGAATCGAAATTTAAATTTAAACTCAAAATTGAACGCAAAATAAACTAAATATTTTTGAATGAATAGAAATATAGTCGAATCAGGATATTTTAAAAAAATCTCTTTAAACTAATTTATAAACAAATTAATAATCACTAACTGTGTTCTTTTTATATAATTAAATCAATCAAAATTGATCGATTTGATTCACAATTTCTTATCAAATTTTTCTAGTCCTTCATTTATAATATCTAATATAAATTTTCTCTCCTTTTAAAATAGTAAAATGTATTGTTAGCGGTTAGCTTAGGACTGTAATTAGACTTTGGCATTGTAAATAATAGTCTGGTTTAAGAAACTTTATTTAACTCAAATCTGGAGTTATAAATATAAAAAAAAATTAAAATTCCCAAATCAGAATCTTCCTTCTTATATATCCTTTGAATATCATTCTATTTTCTAAATTGTCTCCAAGTTCCAATAAACTATTAGTTATGAATACAGCCTAGTAACTACGAGTTTAGTTTAAATCTAATTCCAGCAACAAGACTAGTTACAAACTATAACTAGTATGAAAGGTCCAATTTGACCAGGGAGTAGAGTCAGCCTAAACTTATAGATCCGCCAACAGTATTTTAAAAATTTTTTTGAAATCATTTTAATTAAAATTTATAAATCAAATTTTAAAATATATGATTTTTAGTTTAATTTTTATCATCAAAAAGTGATAATTATTTAGTTGAAAGCTAAATTTTTTTTTTGTTTTATAAATTCTGTTAGAATTTATTAGAAACAGTCAAAACAAAATATGTGACGTAAAATTTTGAACAAACTTTTTCGCGAATTTTTTAAGTTTATTTTGTCTTTTATTATAAAAAATTTTATGATTAAATAATCAAAATATATTCAAAATTAGATAAAATTCATAATTTATCTAATTAGAAATAAATTTTTAAATAAAATTACTACTATTTAATAATATGTCCGAAGAAAATTTGAGTCAAAACACTACGACAGAATTTGACTTTAACTCGTCGAATCTTGTTATTCTTGATGGACCTTTAAATGGAAAAGTTTATCTTATTGGAACCGCCCATTTGAGCTTGGAAAGCCAAAAGGAGGTTAAGAATCTTATTCAAAATGTGAAACCGAATCGAGTTGTCTTAGAATTATGTCAAGCAAGAAGTGGTATTCTTTATCTGGATGAAGAAACAATCATTAGAGATGCTAAAGACATGAACTTCTCAAAGCTAAGAAAATTGATAAAAGAAGTAATTTCACTTTAAATGTAACTTTTTAGATTAACCTTTCATATCTAGACGTCGATTACTCATGGAATGCTTCAATATTTGATGGTAAATTTATACGCAAAAGTAACCGAAGAACTAGGAATTGCGCCTGGAGGAGAGTTTCGAGTTGCAAATAAAGAAGTTATTAAAAAATAAAACTTTTTTATAATTTTTAATTGCTTTTCAAAGGCCCAAAAGTTAAATGATTGCAAAGTTATTTTTGGTGATATGCCAATTAAAATTACATTAAACCGTAGTTTTAGTTCACTTCCATGGTATAAAAAGTTAAAGCTTGCTTGGTGCTTGTTTACTACAGATACCAAAATAACCAAAGAAGACATAGAAGAGCTAAAAAAACAGGATATGCTTGAGACGCTTGTGAAAGAATTTGGAGACACATTTCCTGAGTTTAAAAAGGTTCTGATAGATGAAAGAGACATGTATTTAGCACATTCCCTTAAACAAGCTTGCCAGCCGATTCCAAATGAATTTCTGCCGGAAGGAATTTCACCAGCTTGTGTTGTTGGTGTTGTTGGCTTAGGCCATTGTAAAGGTATTTCTTTTTTGTCTGATAATTATAAATTAAGAATTAATAATTCAATTAGGTATCAAAGAAAATTGGAACAAGAAAATAGATATAAATAGCCTAATACAACCAAGCCAAAAGCCATTTGCTTATTCATTTAGAAAATATGGAAATTTTATAAAATTTAGTATGTTTTTTGGTGTCGCATCAGTTTTTGGTTATCAATTATTACGAAAAAAATAATTATCAAAATTTTGTTAAATTAATTAAAATTTTTCTCAGATAAAATAAATTAAAAATTATGATTGAAATAAATAATAAAGTTTAAAACAATTATGATAGTGAATACTAAAAATTTCGATTGAATGTTATTATCTTTTGTTTAGTTATTAACTTTTTTGAAGCTAAAAGTAGTAAAATACTTTTTGAAGAAGAGTTGTGAATTTGTCACATGATAATGAATATTTTTAATTACAATAAAGAATTAAATTTTTGATTTTATTCATATTTTTAGAGTTTAAAATGTCTAATAATATTAATGAAAATGTGAAAAATCAGGAAGCAATTAAAAACAATCGACTTAGCTTGCCATTATCATCATCGACTTCATCTTTTGAATACAATAAAAGCAATCCATATTCCCATTTGGAATATTATCGAAAAATTGAAAATCTTTTAAGTGAAAATCAAGCATCTGCCAAAAAAAATACGCCATATTTACCAATTCAGTCATCTAATCAGTTTCAGACTTTAGGAAATTTTAACTCACCAAATTCATTCAATTTTACTTATAATTTCCCTGGATTACAAAATTTAACAAATCAAACTTATCTTAAAACAAATATCAATAGCAATAATCCAAACAAGACAACTTTACAGAAATCAAATAATTCAAATTCTAACGAGAATTTGATAGTTTTCGATACGAATGAAGATTTTAGTGTCCTAGATGCTTTTGATCCTCTTAAAAGTACCAATTCATGTCACGATAGTCAAAAGGTATGTTTTTTTTTTGCATGATAATTAATAAAAAATTTTCTTCTCTGAATAGAAAAATACAGTGAAGTCTCTCGAATCATTAAATAAATTAAATTTAAGCGAAAAAATTAATGATAAAAAATTAACAGTAAAATTTGGAAATGATCACAAAATTCGATCAAATTCAAATTTAGAAACTCGATCTGTTTTTAAAAATGATGCCAATTCGGCCGAAAAAAATCAATTAAAATTACCAGAGAAAAAACAAAATCGTATTTCTGAAATTCAAGATTTTTTTCATCAAATACACGAAATTAGAAAATCATCAAATTTATCAAATAATCTATCAAAATTAATTGTATTCTCACCAATTTTAGAATTTCAATTGAGTAAATTTAAAAATTTGAATATAAATTTAAATGTTCGTTATAACAATGGTACAGATGCTTCCAAACGATTTCAGCCTCTAAGACTATTTGTCTCTTTTAATTCAAATATTGAGACAATTCTTTATCATATTTTAAATCTTTATCAAATAGAGGAATTAGATGTTTCAAAATACTTCTTGAAAATTCATGGTCTCGAAGAATACTTGCCATACAATGCTTGTTTGGCTGAATTGAAGTATTTTTATGATTGCATAAATGAGAATAAAGAGCCTGTTTTAGTACTTGTTGACATTAAAAATGAACAATCTTTGTCAAGTGAATTTTCTCATGACAAACAAATTCAACATGATTCAACTTTGGATAATTTAAATGTTCATCTTATTTTAGAATCTAAGATCGAATCAATTGTAAAAAAAATTGTAGAAATTTGTAATTTAATATTAAAATTTATTGAGAGTGATAATGAAACTGGAAAATTAGATAAGATTATTGAAAATATTAGAAAATTAATCGAAAATATTAACTTATTGAAAGTTGCTCTTTTTGATATTGGGCATGATTTGATAGAAAATGATATTTTTACACTAAATTCCTATGTTAACAAACTTAATCAGTTGTTAAACAAGAGCTATTTAAATGAAAAAGAACCTTTGATTTCGAGTAGCATTGATTATAGTTATTCGATTGGAAGCTCACCCGATTATCTTAAATTTGATATAAATAAGTCAATAAAAATGCAAGTAGAAAAACTAAAAAAAGATGTATACTTATTTATAAAATGCGCTCGTCAGAGTTTCTATTCTGATTTTGATCTAAGTTTTATGCAAACCCAATTAGATAATAAAGATAACAACGAGAACGAAAAAAATACATTGGAAATTATACAAGCAGATACAAAATTAGCAATTTACTTTAAGGGAATTAGTCGTTTGGATAATTTGGTCAATAAATTGAATTCAAACAAGTAATTTGTTTTAAATTTAAAAATATATTTTTTAATTTATTAATAGAATTTTTGTTTTAATTGCAGCACAATTGATTTGCTTTTAACATTTTCAATTGTTTATGGAAGTAAAATACTTGACACCGTGGCTCTAAGGTTGGATAGAATTAATAAGAATATTCCAAAACGATCAGATTTTTTAATCAAAAAAATCAAGTAGCTTCAAAATGTTTTCAATGTGTTTTTTTTTAAAATAGCAATTTTTAGAATTGAGTTTGACCGAATAGATTTATGTCTTTTACCAAGAGAAGCATGTTTGCTGGTTAAGCTATTTATTACCAATAATTCAAATTCAAATACTGTAAATGTTTTCAATTTGTTTTCTAAAACTGAAGAATCTAATGATGACATAGCTGTTATTTCTTCATCGAAATCAAATCGCCTAGATAATGATGATTCAGACAATAAATGCATTGCATGGACATCTAAATCTATATTTGATGATAGATTGTAATTTTAGACTTGACAATTTTAAATTCAAATCCTTTAAAACCAAATTTAGAATCTTAGAATCTAATGAGTATTTTTTGAGCATGTTTGAGAATACACCCAACATTTCAACAGTTTGTTGTACCTTAATTAATATTTATTCAAAAAAATCTCCAGTGGTTCAAGTAAAATATATTAAACAGAGTACGTATTGTTATATTCTTATTTATAACATTTTAAGATTGAATTCCCAAAATTTGAAAATATCTATAAATATCCAGCTAATGTAAATGAGTGCGCATGCAGTTTAAAAGACTTTCAAAAGCTGCCTAATGATTTAAGGGACGCTTTAATTGAAATTTGCAACCAAAGTAACGCTGTTAATAAAATGACTCAGGTTCAAAAAGATCTAATAAACGAATATTACACTTATCTTAGTGGAATTCCATTTTCTGTATCCAAAGTTTATTTGAGTTTAATTTCATATGATTACAGTTCTATAATTCATTTTTATGCATATTTGAGGCAAAGTGATGCACTGAGTTTAAGCGAGGCTCTCGAATTATTATTACCTTATTTTCCAGACCAAGAACTCCGAAAACTTGCCGTAAAGTCAATTGAGTTGAATAGTGTTGAAACAATTTCATTTTATTTGCCACAACTTTTGGAAGCTTTAAAATATGAAAAATCACATCATTCAGATTTAGCTTTAATGCTATTACGCCTAGCAAACCAAAGTTTTAAATTTGCCCATAAATTGTACTGGCATTTGAGAGAATTTCGTTCAAGAGAGAAAAATTTTATTTTCATTAGATATCATTTGTTAGCAGAAGCCTTAAATATGTTTTTCAATTCAAAAATAATCACTGAATTGCAACAAGAAGCATTCGTTACGAAACAAATCGATCAAATTGGTTCCAGAATCAAAGAGTTAAAAGACAATGTATTGACATTTTATCTTTTTTTTCTTATCTAATGTTTTTTATGTAGGATCGTCTTCAAGATGAGCTTAATCTATTTCAAAAGGAACTAGCTTCGGATAAAAAATTTAGTGTAACAAACTACCGGTTGCCATTAAACATAAGCTATTGTGTAAAAGAATTAGATATCAAATCATGTTCATATATAAACTCATTTACAGTGCCATTAAAATTAGTATTTAAGAATAGCGATATTTCTGCCAATAGCTTTTATACAATATATAAAATTGGCGACGATTTGCGCCAAGACATGTTTGTTATTCAAATGATTAATGTGATGAATCAGTTATGGTTGGCTGAAGATTTGGATTTAAATATAGTTACTTTTGAATGCTTGCAAACAGGAAATAGACGAGGGTTTATTGAAATGGTTACAAATGCTGAAACATTAAAAGAAATACAAAAAGGTGCTGTGATGAATGCGTTCAAAAAGAATTGTATAAATGAATGGCTTAGATCACACAATCCGAAGATGAATAATTTTAAAAAAGCAGTGGAAAATTTTACGAGATCTTGTGCTGGATACAGTATAGCAACATATTTACTTGGAATTGGAGACCGACATAACGATAATATTATGATAAAGTATACAGGTCACATGTTTCACATAGATTTTGGAAAATATCTTGGAGATGCTCAGACATTTGCAGGTTTCAAAAGGTAAGAGTTACTTCACAGTCAATCTTATGTTTTAAAGATTATTTTAAATTAATATACTATAATATTTTTTATTTTTTCACCAATTTATTCTTTAAAAATTGAATTAGCTAGCCTTATCTTTTAATTAAAATTAATAATATGATATAAATTTTAAGAGATCGGACACCTATCCTATTCACTAGTGATATGTTTTATGTCATTAATCAGTCAAAGGACCCAAATTTTAGATTCCAAGAATTTATTGAACTTTGTTGCCAAGCATTTCAAATTTTGCGTAAAAATCATATTCATATCTTATCAATAATTGAATTAGTAAGAAATTTTGCATTCGGAAATTTTCATATTATGTTCATTACTAAATTTAAATAGATGATTGACAGCGGAATACCTGGACTAAATAGGAATGCCATCCAATATGTCTACAAGAATTTAATGATTGATTTGGATGAAGACGAATCATCAAATCTATTAAAAAAAATAATACATGACAGCTTGGGCAAGTTTGCTTCTATCAATTTTGCGATTCATACACTTGCTCAGCCAAAAACAGTTAGTTCATCAAATTATTTTTCATTCGTATCTCATATATTCAAGTAATTAATTATTATTTATTTTAATTTCTAATAAATATGACTTAAAAGTGCTGAAACTGATGGAAAAATTGTTGCAATAAATATTCAAAGGTCAGAAAGTACTAGTTTTGCCAATTCACGAGAAGTAAAATTTGAAAAAAATATATTAAAAATAAAAAATCGATTAAAAAAATATTTTATAGCTTATAAAATGTGATGTTGTAAGGGAGACTGAATTTGAATCAAACCAAATTTATAGAACATTTGAAGAATTTTGTGAATTGTACAATGTTCTGTCAAAGACTTTTACAACACTTCGTCTCAGTGAAACACCATCATATAACAAATTTAAAGAAACGAAACAGTTTTTTAAGCGTTATCTTTTAGTAGAAAATTTTTTAAAAGAAATTATGAGTTTACCTGCAGAGATAAGTCAATCAGAATTAATTTATACATTTTTTCACCCAATTTTACGCGATAAAAATCAGGAAACATTTTACACAGAAGAAAACCAAAATGTTCTAAATTTAAATGAGAAAAATTTGGAAACTAGAAGTTTTTATGAATCTGACATTAAAGGTGAAGTAAAGTTAAAACTCAGGTTCAAAGATAATAAGTTTTATGTCAATTGTCTCCAATGTAGAAATTTGGTATTAAAAAGTAAATGAATGGAATTTTATTAATTTAATATTTTTTTACTTAAGAAACCTCCTTTAAATCAGTCAATTTCTTCATTGAAACCTTATGTAAAATGCTATCTAAGGCCAGATTATACAAAATCTACAAAAAAGAAAGTCCAAGCTCTATTCAATGGTGCGAATCCAATCTTTACCGAGACAATGGAATATGATATCTTGTTAGATGATTTAAAAAAAAGAACTCTAGAATTAACAGTACTTAACAATCGTATAAATTTTAAGGAAAAAATAGGTTCAATTGAGATTAAACTTGCAGATATTAATTGGCAAAATGAATATATTAGTTGGTATTTTTTAAGATGATTATTGTAAAGATAAAAAATGATTTTAAATTTATCCGTATTTAATTTTTAAATTTTAAAGATATTTAATAAAAAATCATATTGAGCTTGTTTATTTAAGATAAAAAATTGATCTGTTAACAAACAAATGGAAAAATGTTAAAACTAAAAATTTCGATTTATTCTTTAAAAAATACAAAAATTTCAAATATTAAATCGCTAGTTCTGACATGCTGGCTAATCTTTCGAATACTTTCTTTTTTATTTCAAATTCATTCGAACCTGTTCCATCAAATTTTTCATATTTAAAATCTTTAAGGCATTCATTATTATTAATGATTTTTCGTAAAGAACTTTTAGACAATTTTTGCTCTTTTCCTTTTACGGTGGTGTTATAACATTCATTCATTGACGATAAAAAATCTTTATAACGCCTATCTTCTAAAGGTTTATCTATATTACGTTGAATATTAGACTCATTATCATTTTTAATTTCTGCTAGATTCTCTCGACTAATATTGTAAAAAATATCACTATTCCTGGGATTTGAATGATATGAATACTGTTTAAAATCCAATTCAGAATGAGCTCGGAGTGATTCTTGAGTCGAACTCGTTAGCCGAAAACCACTTACTGATGCTGGTCTAATCGCTTTAGCTATATTTTTTTCAAAATTATTTTCCTCTTCTCTTAATCAAAAATTAATTAAAATAAACACAAAAAAAAACTTACTTTTTATCTTTAATGTTTTTTTTATTATTTGATGCTTTTTGAATGACGGGTGTAGTTTTAATAGGTCTATTAAGAAGACCTTTACATTCTTGTTTGTTTTGAAAAATTTTTTGTTGATATTCCAAACTTTTTTTTGTGGTATATCGTTGCTTTGATAACATTATTAAATCGTTAAAATACGTACGTTCCAAAGTAATATTTTGTTGCAATACACCAGGTATAGCTCGGCTCATTCCATTAGAAATTGTTTCAAATTTTTGTTTATCATTTTTCGTTGATTTTTCATTTTGTTTTTCGTTTCCTGCAATAACTTTGTAATCATCTATATAATGTAATGGTTGAATTTTCGAACTAATTTTATTTCGACTCTTGTTGCTTCTAATGTTTTTTAAAATTTCTCTTATTTTTATTCTTCGTTCATTATCATTTTCATGATTGACCCCGTCTGTAAAAGGCAGAAGATTTTCTAGATAGCTGTCATCGGTAAATTCATTAAAAATTGATATTTGATTTTCAGCTTCCTTATCATAATTCAATGCCCAACTTTCAACTTCATATGGAAGTCTAGGTTTGGATAAATTAGTCGTGTAGACTCTATTTTTATTTGAAAGAGACATTTCATATATTTTTTATTGATATTTTTAAATTTTTTTAATAACTCTTGTTGATTATTTTAAGTTGTATATAATTTTAATTTTATATTAATCAAAATTCAACTAATTTTAACATTTTTAAAATTAAGGAGTTAAGGAAATTTTGAGAATTTCTAGTATGCTGCAAATATAATACCAAGCTTAAACAAACAAGTTTTATTTTCTTAAATATTTAAATTAAACTATTTAATTAGAAAAGGCATTAGAAATAATTTACCTATTAAAAAAGTAAATAATAAGCAAATTTTATTTGAATAGCGATCTCTTTGAAGATCGTTTTATTTTTACGATTAATTATTGTTTAAGAAAAAATAAAATTCAAGCTGATATATTCATTAAAATAGAATAAATAGGTAAATATAGCCTCTTTATTAAAATCAAAATTATAAAATTTTCAATTAACTTAGAAACAGCTATGAATCTTAACAATTCATTAATTTGTTTTTGTTTGATTTAAGTATTAATTTAGCTTCAAATTTTCTATTTTCACAAAATTAAATTTTAAAATAATACTATAATATTATTTAAAAAACCAATTTATTTTTATTTCGATTTTTTATTTTTTGATAATAAAATAAAATATGATAAAAATTTAATATTTTTCTAATTTTGAACTCTTTGCTGGTATGAATCAGGGATTGATTGGTCAATAAACATATCCAAATCTTTTCCTAAAAATTCAGTTTGTGTACTCCATTTTAAATCTTTATGAGTTAAATTGATGAAATTGTTTCTAACTAGATCATAGTATTGAAATATGAGTTCTTCGAATTCCTTGTTTTCTAATGATGATGGTCTGATACATCTAAAGTAATCAATAGCAAAATCAGGTCTGCATTGCCATAATTTAATAATGAAGCACAATGCTAAAACAGCTGCCCTTTCTTCGCCTTTAATGCAATGAATCAAAACACCCTTTTAAAAAATATATAATTTTATTTTTTGAATTTCTTAACCATTACTTCTCCTCGTTTTTTTGCATTTTCCATTAGATATACAAAATTTGAGCAGTCATTTAAGCTCAAATTATTTGAGAATCTTACCACTTTCATATAAGGATTAGTGTGAAAAGGAACATTTTGCTGGTCATCAAAAGAAACAACTGTCTCAATTTTATTTAACTTTAAGTAATTCAAATGCGAGTGATGAAAAGGTAGAGCGGATATTGCAAGAACTTTATCTACAATCCATGAGAAATATGGTGGCATTGCATATTGGGTACTCATTTTAAAATGCTTTTTTGATTAGTTTTTTTAAGGAATTAAGATTCGAATTATGTGAAAAGAAATATACATTTGATTCTGATATATTGAATGTAACTAATAGAAACGTTTTTTTTTTAATTCTGGCAAAAATGTTTCCAATGAAACCAAAAGAAACTAAATAATTAAATTTATTTAGGAAATTTTTTTGAATTGCAAATCAAGAGCTTAATCAAATCAATATTGAAAATAATGTTTGGTTGATGACTTGCCTTTTAAATAATTTAAAATAACTAATAAAACAAAAATTGTTTAGTACGGAAATTAAAACTTTTAAAAACGATACATATTTAAACTCTTAAGGATACTATGTGAAGTTTTTTGCTCATTTTTTTCTATTAAATCTTCTTTGTTTCGATCTAAATCATCATCATTCCAATTTGTTAATTTATTTTTACTTAAACTTGATGTTCTGTTAAAATTAGCTACTTCTGTTGTTTGTTGAGAATAAGGAGGTTTTTGAGAGTAGCTATCTTTGATTTTTTCATTAGTTTTTTTAGCACTTTGTTCCCTAAAATACGAATTTTCTTTCTTCTTTTCTTGATTTGAATTTACTTTTTCAGTTTCATTTGTTTCATCGGTTAAAAAATAATTAACGTTACTAAATTCATCGTTTGAGTTATCTTTAAGATTATTCAACTGGCTAAATTTTTCTTCGAATTCGATTTCTTCATAGGTTTTTTTTCGTGATTCTATGCTTCTATTTTCTGGCATGTTATCATTTGATCTGTAAAGTCTTTTTGAATCGGAGTGACTTTTGACTAATTTATCTTTATTTGAGGATTGATTTTGATTTGAAATTTCACTTGATGATTTAAAAGGACTATTTGTTGTGTTTTGGCTTTTAGTTCGACGTGCCATTTTGCGTCTCAATAAGAGAGCATTTGAGTTATCGGATAATGTCATTTGAATTTTCAATTAAAAAATTAAATTACCAAACTGAAATTTCATAAAAATAATTAATAATTTTTTTAGTTTCAATTGAAATCAGAGATTTTTAATGACAAATTTTGCAGTTGTGTCTTTATTTAAAAACAAGTTGCTAAGATATTCCCTTATTTTTTATGGAGAAATCGATTTTTTTATCACCATATTTCTTTTCATTTTCAAAATTAAAAATAAATCAATATTTTTATTTGGTTTTAATTTAAAAAAAAAGTAAAATGTAAAAAAAATTCTTAAGACATCAAGTTTTTAAAAAATCTTATTTTTTAATGGGTTTTTCATCATAGAATCATTCATTTAAAGAACGTATTTTCTTTATCTTTCAAATCAAATTCAAAATTTTCAAAAAAATTAACCCCAAACATTAATAATTTATTTTACATTGAGAGTTCCGATTAATAAAAAATATTAATTGTTCTAATTTTTATTTTATTTAAAATCAAAGCAAAATAATCAATTGATGAATCAATCCATCTATCGTAAATTTGGCTTTTTTCTTTTTTCTGTCAGCATTGATTTTTTATTAGGTGTTAAAATAGTCTTCATTGATCATAACGCTAACTAAATCATTAAGCTTGTAAAATCTATTGTTGGACTGGTAAGCTGATTTAAAAATAAAATTATTTCTCTCATTTTCTCGTTTAAATCCTATTCCTGTTTTTTTATAAGTATTTTTGTTAAAAATATCACTATGAACTTCATTATCGAATATACTTTTGAAAAGGTTTAACTTTGATATGTTTGATGGACTAGGGCTTCTTTCATTACTTCTTATATTCAAATCAACTTTTGGCGAACTCGTAGAAAAATTTTTATTAGTGTCATTAATCGGTGATGAAGTGGTAAACGATATTTTTTTTCCATAACTAGATGCATTTTGACAAAGATTTGACATATCTTGACTATTTTCAAATTTAAATAAGCTTTTATTGGAATTATTTGTTGTTTTGGCACAAACTCTACGATTTTCTTGTTCTTCATCAGAATTTTCATACGAGCTATATCCAAATAGACTGAGATCACTTGTGAAATTTAGTTTATTGTCTGATTTATCGTTTATTTCATTCTCAAAGTCAGAACTTTGTTTTAAACTTTCATTTATTGAAGATTTTTTTGTTATTGAATCTAACTCTTTAATAAAATAATTAGATTTCAAATTATTTTTTCGAATTTCTTGATTTATTAATTTAAAAGTGTTCAACGATTTTCTAAACGAATGTTTTCTTAATGCTTCATAAAATTTATCAATTTGGATGTTACTTAAGTTATTAATAAGAAAATCTAGACAATCTTCATTCGCTTTTAGCTTAATATCCGATTGAAATGCGAAAAAAAACTCTTGATCAAGATGTGTTTTAATTAAATTTAGACAAAAGGCTTTAAATTTTTTCGAAATCTTTAATTTTTGAATGAGCTAAATTAGAATAAATAAAACTTTCTGTTTCTTTAATAACAAATTTTTTGATACTTACTTCTTTGAGGAAAGCAAATACACGTTTATCTTCAATAAAGTTGTTGAATTTTCCATATACGAGAATAAATCGTAAAAAAAGAGACTTGGAAACCTTCAAGCGTTTTGATTGAATGTCCACAATCTTTCTAAGTTATTAAATAAAAAAATTCAATTTGACAATTTTTTATAAAGCTTATAATAATATTAATAAATAATTAAAAGATTACCTTAAAATTGGTATAAGACAAACTATAAAATTAGAATTGAGATTTTCTAAAAGTAAAACAAAATCACAAATATAATACACAATGTAATCTAAAATTAAAAAGTGTTTTTAATATTTTAATATAACAAAACTTAATATTAACCTAAATAAATAAGCATATTGTTTATTGTTTTTGAAACAATGTCATCATTAAATAGAAGTTCTAGGCGAAGCATTATCTTACATTCTTTGGAATTGATACGTAACGAGTTAACAAAATCCGAATCATCTAATAAATTAAGTTTATTTTTTATTTCAGCTGTCGTTTCGGTCCATATAGTAATCAAATGCGTTATATAGTCATAAGTTAAATTATTTTCTGAGCATTTTGAATTTAAATATTTTTCATATAATTTCTTAAACTTTTTCACCAAATAAAAAACACTGCTTCGAAATTCATTCATTCTAAAAAAAAATTTTTATTTTATATGAACGACTCAAAGAGACAAATATATAAGCATTAATAAAAAAATCTTACAATTCAATCAAATTTATTTCATCTCTAAACATTTCATTATTTACAACTTTATATTCTTCGTCGTAATTTAATCTAAATAGATCTAATTGCTGCAATGAATTAATGACCGTATAAAGCATTAAGACATCTAAAACATTTTCCAATTTTTTTGAATTTTGAGTAAAAATTTTCCCAAATTCTGTTCTCTGAATTATAAAAACTATACTATGAACCAATTTTATATATTTAAATTTTTGATTATTTGAATTATTTCTTTTTTTACAGATTAATGTTTCAACATTATATTTGGATTCAAAATTTTTTAATATAATTATATTTTGTTGTATCGTGAAGGAATTGTTTAATTCGAGATATCTTGCTATTTCTTTTGTAAAATTTTCATAACTCGGTATTGAAATAAATTCTAATCCTGATAAATAATTGGTGAATATTTGGTTATTATCTTCGGATGTTGAAAGACTCATTCTACATATTTCTAAAAAAAAATTTTTAAATGAAAAATAGTAATTAAAAATAATAAATTATAAATAGAATCAAGATGATAAGAGAAGCAGGTTTTTGGATATATTTAGCTTTTTTTAATATTTTGATATTATAATTTTTTGTTTTGTTTTCTCTTTTTTAAGTTACTTTTTGTAAAATTCAAGATTTTGATTTCAGATGTATAGAATTATTAAAATGAATAATTTTTTTGATGATTTTTTAATGTCAGAACTAAATTAACAAACTAAAGAATTGAAATTTTTTATTTTAATTTTATATCTATTATTTAAATAAATTTTTACAAAAAAATTGAATTCTTTCAACAATCTTTATTTAGACTTTATGATTGTTTTAATATTTCAAATTATATAATTTTAGATCAAAAATTTAAAGACAAATATAGTTCCAACATAATTGGAGTTTATTTTAATTTTTTAATTAGATTTAGATTCTTCAAAGGAAAAATTAAGTCCTAATCAAATAGTTTTAAAATTGATGAACAATAGATTGAACTTTTTGGAAGTAACAATAGAAATTTTATCGCTTAATATTTTTCCAATTAGCTAAGATTATATCTAAATGAGTCAAAACGGAGAACAAAACAATAATCCTGATCAACCAAACACAAGACCGAACGAAAATATTACCATAAACCAATTCAATCAAAATGCAGTTTTTCAACCAATTGGCCAGCAACAACAACAAACAATCGTCCATGTACGAGATAGACTGTTCCATGCACTCTTTTACCGAATTGCGATTATATATGCTAGAAAATTTTCCAATACATTTCGCCGAATTATAGAATTTTTTCTTCTTTTGCTTGCTATCGGATCTTTTGCACTGCTTTCATATTTACATATTGTTTTCAACCGGAACCCGATCAATTGTTTATCATCAATTCAAGAAAGCTGGCCCAGAGATGGAATTTTAAGGGTAGAAATCGTTCACAATGCTTCGAAATTTTTCATACTGTCCACGGATGATCAAACCAAAGAGTCATATTCGCTTAGAGAATCATATGAAAAAGAATACTCTACACCAATGAATGATATATTTTTGTCAACTGAGAACAAAAAGTACGAAAAAACTGTAGCAAATTCATTTTATTTGAATAAATTCGAATTTAATCAAACATGTTTTATAGAAAATCCTTTCAATCCAACTTGTCCGATCGGTGCTAATCATACAGGAAAAAATGAAAAAATCTACTCTAACTTTACTCAAGAAATTGACAATAATAAAAATATGCCTTTTATTAATATTGAAATAAATCCCAAAGAAATTCCAAAGTCAACAATAGAAACTATGTCGCCAACTTACCGATTTCTTAAAGATGCTTTTAGTGAGCTTCAGTTATTTAATAAAGTATTCGAAGACAATTATATAATAGAATATTCTTTGGAATATGGTTTTCTAAGACTTTCACCGGCAACTCGACAAAAATTAAATATAACTGTAATGTTAGTAACGCTTGATCCGAATCGAGATCAATGTTTTGGTAGCGGGTTTAATAAATTTGTACTAGATGAATTTCTTGGATACAATGAAATTTTAATGTTAAGTATCAAAAGTGTAGCTGAAAAAGAAAAAAATAAAGGATATGTACGTAACGCAGTTACTGGAGAACATTTTAGATTTGTCTCCAGCTGGATGGCTAGAAGTTCTTATGTAGCAGCACTTTTGATAATGATATTATTTGTAAGTCTTAGTAATTTAAATTTCACAAAGCAAGCTTTGTGAACTTTTTTACCTTAAAATATCATTTATTTTTAAGACAATTTCTATTTCAATCCTGCTACGTTATTCACATCATCAAATATTTTTATTCATTGTTGATTTATTACAAATGATAGAATTAAATGTGTCCATGGCATTTCCGGCAGCACCCTTATTAACAGTAATTTTAGCCTTGATTGGAATGGAAGCAATAATGTCTGAATTTTTCAACGATGCTACCACTGCATTCTATATTATTCTAGTAGTATGGGTAGCTGACCAATTTGATGCTGTTTGTTGTCATTCAACCATCTCCAAAAGACACTGGCTGAGATTTTTCTTTTTATATCACTTTGCCTTCTATGCTTATCATTATCGATTTAATGGTCAATACAGTGGCCTGGCATTAGTGTGTTCTTGGTTGTTTATTCAACACTCAATGATTTACTTCTTTCATCACTATGAATTGCCATCAATACTTCAACAGGCTCAAATCCAACAAATTATAATCGATACACAACAACAAGCTCAAGCCCAGCAAAGACCTTCAGGTCCTAATAATGATGATGGAGATAATTCTCCAGGATCAAATCCTATCCAAGCATCGGAATCGAATTCACCTGATGCCCAGCAATTAAATGATAATTTAAACCCAGTTTCTGAATCAGCAAATGATAATGAGCCGAGCGATCGATCTAATCATGAAAATATGGCAGTTGACACTCTAGCAAAGCAAATATCTAATATAAAACAAGGACTTTATTGCATGGATAGATTTTCTTTAAGAAAACTGTCAGATTTTGAACAAAAAGTAAGAAAAATTCGAATTATCCCCGATCCGGTTCGATCGCTTAATTTAATTCAAAAACAAAACCTAAATCTTGAAGCTATCAAAAATGAATCACAAACACTTTTTTTCAACAACAGAATTTTAGTAATTTAATTTATTAGTAATTTATTATAAATGTGAGTTTGATTTTTCAAACAGACTCAAAATAAGATTTTAAATTTTAAATTATAAAAAAAGCAGTATGCAAATGTTCCTGTGTAAATCTTTATTATATTTCTGTTGAAATCTTTAAATAAATATTACTTATTTCAAATAAAAATTATCTGTTTGATGTTAAGAGTTTTATTATAATCTAATTTTTAAATACAAATTTTTAAATTTTATTGATAATAGGACCGATTGTTTGGTTGAAAAAAATATTTTCCAATTTCAAGACAAACTAGAAGATGTGGTACTTGCAGTAGCCATTCGAATTTTTTCATTTAGGGGACTCACAATGTCATTATCATCATCATCACTATTTTCCTCTTTATTGTTTGTTTTGGTTAAGTTTTTATTCACTGAATGTGGTTTTGATTTATTCCATGAACATGATGATACTGTTCCTTGCATTGCTTGCTTGCTTATCATATGGTGGCTTAATTGAGACTTGGTACTAACATCATTATTCATATCGAATTGCTTTTTAATTGCTGATGCACGTTTTTCAAGAGAGCGTTCAGCTTGTTCGCCTTTAGTTAAAAGTTGAGCTGGTGCTGAGCCAAATTTTAATCGTAGATTTTGGTTGTAAATTTGCGAAAGACTAGTTATACTTAAATGTGACATTTGACTCCTATTCCCTGTAGCAGTATTTGATGGTAAAAATGAATCTTATATTAATTAATGGAATCTTAAAATATGTTTCAGTATACTTTTTTCTAATTTACCTGTTCTGGGCACTTCATTTACTTGCTCCTTAATGTCATCACTTTTTTTTAATCTGCTAGATTGAACAACTGATAGCTGATTTTGATTATAATTTGATTGATCTCCAAAATCTTTGGTCTCTAAATTTGATACTCCCAAATAGCTTAAAACCAAATTCTTTAGATTTTCGTATCCCTTATCTAGATCATCTGAAGATATGACTGCATCAAAGAAACCTGGATGCTCTTGATTATAGCTAGAATACATTTCTGTTCTATTGAGAGCAACGTCACATTCAGATTCACTACAATTTTGATCATTTAATCGCTTCATTTGTATTTTTTTATCCATTGTTAAAATTAGAACACATCTAGGTTCAAAGTATGTTTGTTTGAATGATAGAAGAGATTCTAATTCCATATTCATTACACAAGCTAGTCCCTGTCTGGCAACAGCTTCAATCGATTCCCATTGTATTCCGAACCAATCTCCAAAGTATTCATTGCAACAAATAAATTTTCCCTTAACAAATAAAAAATTCATTTTATATATTATATTTTTATATTTTATTAATTATACCAGTGTAACGTCGTTCTCAAAATCTTGCATTGATATAAAATTGTAATCAATTTTATCTTTTTCATGGTCTTTAGGTCTTTTTGTGGTATAAGTGACACTTGAATTTGATTAAATTGGTTACAGATTATTTTTTAAACGTTTTTAACAAATATTACACATAGTCAAAATATTCTGGAAACTGTTTTGCCAATCTTGTTGCCATATAAGAAGTTCCACTTCCTTCCGGACCACAGAGAAGAAGGATTGGATATGGTGAGTCAATATTGGGCAATGTACTAAAATAGTCAATTTAATTCAAAAAAAGATAATTTTTATGATATAGTTTTTTGATATTAACCTTTCTCTCACTTTATGGTCCTGAATTATGTTAAAAATAAAATTAGTCATATGATCTCTTGATGCAATATATTCTGCACTAGGATGAAAAAGATTTTTTGCATTCACTTTATCATTTGAATCAATTTTCTTTTTATCTAAGAATACAAGTTTCGGAAGTTTGAAAATAACAGCCGAATAATAATCTTCGGACTCTCGTATTGGATTTGAAATCAAATTAAGATCACGTAAGAGATTTAAGCCAGCTAGGTGTTCTATTTCAGGTAATGATGTTATTCGATTATTTTCAAAGTCAATTTGTTCAATAAATTCATGCTTTTCTGGTATACCATTCAATGATTTTATAAGATTTCCAGACAAATTTAAAAAACGAAGATATTTGAGTGGTTCTAATCCTTCAATCTTTTTTATTTGATTCGATGTCTATATGGAACTCTTTATTAAAGTTAGATAAATTTTTTTAGATAAATACCAAATCAAGATTCAATAGTGGTAAATTATCCAAGCCTTCTATTTTTTTAATTAAATTATGAGCTAAATTTAAATTCTTCAATCGATGACAGTATTCTAATCCTTCAATTCGTTTAATCTGATTATCTAACAAAAAAATATAAGTTTTATTAAAAAATTTATAAATTTACTATTACTATTTAAATAAAGTGATTGAAGATAATGAAAATTTGATAAATTTCCTATTTCAGTTATCCTATTAAATGAAAAATCAGCTTCTTTTAAGTTGTACGATGGCAAGAAATCGAACAATTTTTCAATTTTATTATTGGAAACGTTTAAGTATAGTAGAAATGGTAATTCGCTGAGAACTGATAAATCTATATACAAAGTTTTTAGAAATTTTTTCTTAAAAAGGCCTAAATTTAAATGAACCATTTAAATTGTTATTTGATAAATTTAGCTTTTGTATTTCTTTAAATTTGGACAAGCATGATATATCACATAAATTGAATCCGGAAATTGATAAATTCAAATAGGAAAATTTTGTTCCATCGGCTGTGCGTCCAAAATTTGATAAATTTTTTGTAACCAATTCTTCATTTAGAGCCTGGTTATTAAATAAAATTAAAATAAATACTAAATAAACTGAATCAATTAAAAAAAAACCATCATATTTGAATCATTTTTAGAATCCTCTTCCATTTTACTCGACATATTCAATCAAAACAGTTTTTGTATTATTTTACTAAAATGCATATAATTAAAAATACTTATTAAAGTCAATTCAGTTTTTAATATGTAGCTATTTCCATAGAAACAAAAAAAAAAAGAAAAATTAGAATTTTGTCTCAGTTGTTCAACATTACTAAATTGTTTATACTTAAAATTATAGAATTTCCTAAATTCTATAAAAATCAAATAGTATTTGATTTTTTCACTTGTTAATATTGAAAAATAAAGAAAAAAATCTATTAAAGAAAAAATTAATTTATTAAATTTATTCTTTTAGATGTTTGATTAAAAATAGCTACAAGATAATATTTATTTGAAAAAAGAAAAATATATAAAAAATGGATGCCACTTTTTGAAACTTGATTTTTTATTTTAATATGTTAAAAAATAAAAATATTGCTTTTAGATTAAATTAAGATATTTTATATTTAAGATTTTTAAAAAATTTTATTTGCGGTAATATTTTTAAATTTCCTAGTAGATATAAATTTGCTAAAATCAATTGCTGAATTTGTAAAAATTAAAAAGTTAAAAACTTAAATTTAATCGATTTAAATTATTTTATAAACTGGGAAGGTTCTAAACTAATATATTCGCATATTAGCAAACTATACAATCTGGATTCTCTTGGATTCTTAAAAGTTGTGTCAGAGCTTTAAATAAATAATTCATACTGCCGAATCGACCAGATGGAGCCAAATCATAAAAATGTTCGCAAATTCCTCGCGCACACGGACATTTCTTTCCAATAGCACAACACAGAGTTGCATCACCATTAAATTTTATTTGTTCTTGCAAAAATAGTTCATTAGCTCTAATAACAATGTCATCAATTACAATAATTTCGTTCAAATAAAATCGTGGTTCATTTTGAGCAAGCATTATCATTAGCATGCAAGCTTCGACAATTAGTTGTCGATATTCTGGTTCTTTGATTAAGTTTAGCGCATCCTCAACTAATAGCGCAAATTTAAGTTCTTCTTTGGTCATTTCTCTAGTTAAACTTTGATTGAGAACGTATCCATATATTTCTATTCCTTGGCACTAAATTTGATCAGAAATTTAAAATTTTTATTTTCGTTCAATATGATTACCTTTTCTAAAGCCATCCAAACTTTTGAATAAAAGCCAATTGGGACCCTATTCAGAGAACCATCTAGTCTTCTACGTCTGATCCATTGACCATGCTTATCAAGATCCGAATCATTAGAATCTTCATTTTCATTTTCTTCAGCTGTTAAAAGTATTGGTTTATTTTTTACTGAATAGCCATGTTTTAATTCATCTCTGAGATGTCTTCTTTCCATTTCTGCTTTTTTGTTATTGTCCATTTCACTAATAGAATTAGATGGACGAGTAGAGTATATTGACGTAGCTCCCATTTCTTTTCCACTTAAAATCATATACAACAAAGTTTTCATTTCAAATGGACTTAGATTTAGAAAATGATCAGTTGCGTCTTCAACTAAAATTTTTTTATTTAAAGTCACTTTAATAATAAAAATGAATCTAAAATTTACCTGAGCAATTCAGCGTCCGTTCTAATTCTCCTATCATAACTTGTATAATCAAACCTAATCTTAGACGGATCATTCCTTGAAATAGTTGCGACTCGGTTCCAATAAACAAAGCTAGATATATCAATAGTTCTTGAGTAACCATCATCATACTAATGTCCTTATCCCATGCTTCTTTTATTAAACTAAATATTTGATCTTTTGGCAGAGGACTTAATTAAAAATTATTGCCAAAAGTGTTTTTCAATCATGAAATAAAACTCACGATTTAATATTTATTTCGCCATTGCTTCCTATTGATGGCAGACCAATCGAGATTTGTTTTTGACGGACTATTAATGTTAAGACAGCCTAATTTTTACACCATTTTTTAAAAATTAGATAAATTTTTTATTTTTAAAATACTTTAGATAACTGATCAGAAGTCAATCCAAGCATTCCAGCTGAATGTCTAACTAGCCACCACATTTTTCTCAAAGAAGCTTTTTCATAAACATTAATTATCAAGTCTCTTAGTTTGCTTCCTTGAAAATAATTTTTATGTATTGACGGTATTTCCCAGTCTAAATTTCTTAAAAAAGATATAAAAATGATTATTAAGCTTGAGAAAAATTACTTGGTTTCATAGAGATAATGTAAAATATCAGCTTCATCGTGAAGTGATTTATTTTCGCGTAGCATATTGAGCAAATCATCATCATTCATTTTTTGGTAGGTTTCATTTTGCATATTTGAGCGAGATGGCTGTCGTTCGATTAAGTCATCTTGATTTTTACTTAAAGAAGTTGTTTTCGATTTTTCAATTATTCCTTATAAAATATTATAAATTAAATTGTTTAAAAAAATTTTAGTTGTTATTTTTTTAAGTATTAGTAAATTAAAGTGAATACAATGTGAGTAATTGATGTTTGATTAAGTTAACTAGTGTAACTTACTTTTCGGATCAATAAAAATATGTGTAAAACTTGGTCTTTTTGCATTATTATTCACTAAAGATAATTTTATAATAAAAGATAGATTTAAAGAAGGAGGAAAACAGAAACAGAAAAAAATTTAATTACTTGGGCATTCAGTATATTGAATAGATCTACTACGTTTGACTATGCCCATAATTGAACCGAGTTTTTTAGATCTGTTATGATTTTTGTTCAATCCTGCTAACGAAATTTGAGATGAATTAATATTAGATATAAGACTTGATGATCCAGATTTGTCCAAATCAGTAGATAGAGATGCTTTATAACGATTTATCAAATCACTTGTCTTTGTTGAAGTTGTATTTTGTTCCTCAAGATATTTCAGAACTTGTTTTTCACTTTCTAAACTTAGATATTTATTTTGAATAAAAAATTAAATCTCATTTAATTACCAATTCCATCTTCGCCTGTTCCAATGAATGTTAAACTCGTAAGACAGGCCGTTTTAATAAAATCTTCAAGTTTTCCTAGCTGAACTCTTTGATAAAAGCCTGAGTATTTGAGATACCAAAATTAAAAGAAAGTTACCTAGCACCATTTATATAACCGCTGTAAAGTTTCTTAATAGTTGAAATTAATTGAGAATTCAGAGCTTCATGAGCATCTTAAAATTAGAATCAGTTTTAAAAGATTAAATTTTCGATTATCTGAAAACAAGGTATAAAATTTACCATAAATTTCTTTAGTAACTACAAAGACAACAGTTGGTCTTCCTGGTATGTTATTCCAATTTCTTTCAATAAACGACAAATATGTGCGAAATGAATCCAAACTGAAATCAATATCAGAAGCCAAATAAAACGATTTGTGATCCATAAACTAAAATTTATTTTATTTTTATTTAATAAAAATTAAAAAATAAATACAGCAGCAGTAAACGCAAAAATTTGACCTTTCATTGTATACAGTTTGCTAGCTTTGAGTTCAAAATTAATTCAAATGAAAAAAAAAGCAATTATTTACTTGAAAGATATCCAATGTCAGTTTCTGGCCTACCAGTTAGACCAAGTCGTTCATTTTTACCTAAAAATGAATAAATATAAGCTAAAACTTTTGCTGGATATATTTGAATCGGTGCAACATCATTAACAGTTTGTACATTGATATTATGATCCTTGGCTAATTTTAACTGGACATCATCATTTTCTGCTAAAACAGCAACCTGAACAACAAGGTCAGGTTTTGGTTGAATTGCCAATCTTCTATTTAATGGATCTAATTCACCAGGAGCAATAAGATTATCTCTCAATAGCTTGCTAATTATGTAAAGTGATTGACCCCACATATGAGGGATTTTACCCAAAGGGACCCTATCTTGAGATTTTGGATTTTTATATTCGTCTTCTACTTTATAGGCTGGTACAGCGTATAATTCTGGAACAAGTTTAATCGATTCCGAATCTTTAATTAAAACATTTTCAAGATTTGATAGTATTATATCAACTTGATCATCATTATTATAAAATATTCCATCTAATACCAAATAACACCAAAATAATGGCCATTCACATTCAATATTCTCAAATATTTTTAATTCCCATGGTTCATAATGTAACCGGGAAGGATCTTCTCTGGCAGTTTTATAACCATCACGAATAAATCTACAACACCCGTATCTTCCCTGTAGTTTCGATAAAATTTCTTGACGAGTTAAGTTTACTAATTCCATATCATCTAGAGCAAATCCTGGATAGGAAATGATACTTAATAGAGCAGCGTCTGTTTCTTTAGAATTAGATTCTCGGGGCAGCATACAAGTAAGTATAGTGTTACACCAATATATGGTATCGGACATGACATGAATTACACTTGCATCACTTCCTCTTGATCCAAATAGATCTAATTCATCCATCGCTTGAAGAGCAGCTTTGGCCATTCCGATTGAGCTTGCATTTAACTCTGGAAGACCATGATTAGTTTTGTCTCCTCTTTCCCATATCCCATAATCAGGTATTTGATAAGAATTTTCAATATAAAATATCAAATTTTGAATAAAAAGAACTTCATCCAGAGTATAAATAATTTGAAGACCCGATGCTGTCATTTCGGCAAGACAAAGAAGATATAATGATACGGCATCAATCTGCAAATGACCCCATTCAAAATCACCAACTACTGTGGCACATGATTTTGAAGAGTATTTTGCATGCAAACTATCTTTAGGATCTAGAGTATATTTGAATCTCTCGACTTTTTTAATTTGTAATATCATTGCTTGGAGTAAGCCTCTCATTAGTTTAACAACTGATTGCTCTAGTTCATAAGCTTTTGCCCTACCATAATCTTTATCAGCGTGTTTTTTGTATGCCAAAGCAAGTGCCCAAACAGCTAGTATAGAATAAACATCGTCTCTCACCCAAGAGTGGTCACTCTCAGTCGATGCTGCAAGTAGTCCTGTCACAGGATCCTAAGAAAAAAGTTTACAAACTAAGTTAATTTCTTTAAAAAAATGTATTCAAACTTGATGTGCTAAAATCGTTTTATTCACAATTTTGTTGTAATAATCTAATTTAGTACCAGAGTCTCTTCTCACTCTAACTTTAGCTCTTGATAGAGAATTTCTTCTTGACATTTTTCAAGTCAAATTTTGATTTAAATTAGAAATAAATAAGGGATTAAAAATTTCAAAAAACCATTAGCTAAAAGTTTTGCAAAATATAACAGATTTCTAAAAAAAAATTGGTAGGTAAGATATTAATTTTCTAAATTTCTGATATCATATAATGCAATGTAATAGCGTTATTCAATTGAACTTATTTATATTTTGTAAAAAAAACGAATTGGAAAATTCTGTATTCTGAACAAGAAATTGTATTTGGAAATTCGGTTAAATATAGCACAAAATTTTTTAAAAAATTATATATATATTTTTTATTTTTTAAAATGATGATTTTTAAAGTTAATAGTAAACTTTCTTAAATTTGTTTGAGGTAAATTAATTGTATTTAATACAGAATTATAAAGTAGAATTATTTAATTCATAATTTGAATTTTCAATAAAATAATAAATTATCATTTGATTAGAAATTTAATAAAAATTACATACAAAATATGAAAATGTATTTTTTATTTAAAAATGCAAACTAAACTTGACAAGAATTTCATCATTTCAATTATTTTTTTTTTTAATTTGATTCAAAAATAAAGAAGAAAATTTAATTATTAAGAGAAAGAAATTTTTTATTAATAATTCACTTGCTATACAAAGGCTTCAATTTAATTTGCTATAAAACAGTTTTGTTTTTATCTTGAAATTTTAAATGGTCTTCGCTACAAAATTTTAAAATTAGATATTAATTCTTTTTAAATATTTTATCAAAAATTAAGAAGTTAAAACTTGAATATAAAGATAAAGTTAAGACTGTAAATTTTTACTGTATATCCAATTTATATTCAACAAATTTAATTAACATAGATTTGCTAATCGAATAACCAAGGAATTAAATTATATATTTTCGCAGTTTTTCAGTAATTCCAACAATTACATATCAGGAATACAAAATCCTAAATAATTTTTTATTTTAAATTATATTTCATAAAAATTAGCTGAATTCATAATTTACTTCATAATTTATTTAACTATTTATATAGTTTTGCTCGATGCATATGCTTTTTGATTTTCCAATAGATGCATTATTTCAAATATTTTAAGCACGAAGAATTTGGTTTAAACCTTTCTTTCTAATGAGCTTCTTTTTTTTTGTTTAATTATAGTGAAAATTTAAATAATTTACCTCCTAAAAATATATATTTTTCCTATAGTTTAACCAATTATAAATTTTTTTCGAAAATTTAATCTTATTTAATCATCAGTTCAATTTTAAAAAATAATAATTTTAAGATAAAATAGATAATATTCAAACCTGATCATTGTTGTTTATTAAAATGGTCGATCCAGCAGTTCAGAATACTGAAGAATTTAAGCCAAATTTGGAAAAACTCAAAAGACTCCAACAACAAGCTAGTTCAGTTGTAATTGGTGGTAAAGTAAGCATTTTTTTACCTAAGATTTTTTGAATATTATAGAAAACTAGGTAAATAATTTTTTAAAAGGGTGTTCCAAGACGAAAGAAGAAGATTATTCACAAAACTGCTTCAACAGATGATAAAAAATTGCAATCTTCTTTAAAAAAACTTACCGTCAATCATATTCCTGGAATTGATGAGGTCAACATGTTTAAAGACAATGGTGAAGTCATTAACTTCGTTAATCCTAAAGTTCAAGCATCTTTAACATCAAACATTTTTGCTATCAGTGGTCATTCTGAAACGAAACCAATTACAGAAATGCTTCCAACCATAATGCAACAATTGGGTGGAGATAACATGTTTAACCTTAAAAATTTGGCGAAAGAATTAGAGAAAACAGCGCAAGAATTAAAAGTAAATCAGGGTTCGGCACCAGCTCAAGATGAAGAAATCCCTGAATTAGTTGAAAATTTCGACGAAGCTTCTAAAAATGAGAAAATATAATTTTTGATTTTCTAATAAAAGTTTTGATAAAGTCATCAAGATTAAAATAAAGAGATTTAAAAAAAATATTACTTTGACTAGTTTGTCAAAATTACTCTTTCTAATAGACCGCAATAATTTTAGATATTTCAAAATGAGTAAATAATATATTTTAGCAACTTTTATAATAACTTGAGCAAAACTAAAATGTTGAGTATTTAATATTTAAAAACAAAAAATAAAATTATTTTGTTTATTTAATTCGAATTTATTTATGGAATATTCAGAAATAATTTTTCCTTCATTTATTTTTCATTCATATTTCATTTTTGTTTAAAAACTGTTCGGCATTGAATAGAACTTGGTCTAAAAAATAAAAAAATAAGTAGTTTAAAATTGTTAAACACCAACAAAAATATCTCAAAATGATTTTAAAAACTGAAATATCATTTTGAAAAGCTTTTATTCTTTGTATTATAAATTATCCAGTAAATTTTTGACTAGATGGTTCACATTAAAAAAATTAATCTTACATCATTTTGAATATATTGATCATTTTCTGCGTCACTTTCATCAGAGCTATCTGTGCTCGTAAAGTTATCTAAATGTAAAAAATTACACAGACAGTTAAAACTCTTGATCAAATTACTCTCGTATTTTATCTTTAAAGTGTCGTAGCACATGTTACAAACGCGTAGGGGCTCGTCAGATTGAGATTGAATCAGAAATTTATTTTTGGAACAGTCTCCGCATATAACATAACCACATTTTCTACAATGATGCTTAAAAGAAAATAATTGTCACCATTTGAATAGAATGAGAAATTTTCGAAACTTGAAAGGAATTATGATAAATTTAAATTCTTAAATCAAAAAATAAAGCAAGTTTTAAAAAAATTTCAAAATTGAAAACCAAAGAGCAATTAAAATAAGTTAACTAGGGAATAATTTAAATTGAGAACATTTTTCACACTAAAGTTTTATGCAAGTTTTGTGATTAACTTAGTTTTAATAAAATAAAAAAATTACTCAGCTTTTTTTAAATTTTGTTTTCATCCTGAAAACAACAATGATAATAAAATAAAATTATCAAGTTTCACTAATTTAAATAAAATATCAATTTCAACTTACTCTTCGATTGACCATGGTAAATTTAACATGTTTGCACAGCATACAGATATTTGCATCTCTATCAGGAATCCATCGTGGTGCAATATCAATATTTTCTATTTGATCGAAACCTTTTCTTTGATCTAATAAAATTAATTAATTTAAATTTTATTTTTATTCTCATTTAACAGACTATTTGATATCTTTTCAATACAGTTTGATATATGACTCATCCATTCAAATTTTTCTTTAGATGTTGTAGCATAGACATAAAAAGATTTTTTCGGACTCATTATTTTCCAACAGTTTTTTAATTCTAAAATAAGTTAATTATTTGTTTTCAATTAAAATAAACTTTTTATTTACTCGGATTTTCGTCATCATTTATAGATTCTATTTGGATGTCTTTTAATGGAATGATATGCTGACCAATATACTTCTTCTTATTGATAACAATTGTGGCGTAAACAAGAATGTCATTGAATAAAAAAAAATATCTAGGTTTAGGTTTTTTTCGGCATTCTTTTATCAGAACTCCTTCGCCGACTAGAGCTCGTCCTGGTATTGCAAGTGCTTTCTTTATTTTAAAAAATAAATTTCGATTTTATTTTATGTAATCATAATAGATATAAACCTTGTTATCACTTCCAAAAGCTTTTTCAATATTTTTTATTCGTTCAATATTAAGTTCTGTTTCGGCTGTAAAAAAAAAAGTTAAATCCATAAATTTTTCATGGATTTTAATAAATAATACCAAGTCTTGTTAGACGCTCTTCAAACGACAAAGTCATAACGATACATCAAACAAGACAAAAGACTATCACTTTTAATACTTTTCCTATTTATTTTATTTACGAAATAAATATATGCTAAAATTTTCAAGATTTCGTAAATTTTATTTTAAAAATATTTATCATTCATCATTTAAATGCATAATTTTTCAAATCTATAGTCGTCTAATGTTAAATTTTATTTTTTTATGTTAATTAAAATTCAAATTCAAACTAGTTTTTTTTTAACTTTGCAACAACAACAAAAATATATATAACAAATTTTATATCTATTTTTAGTATCAAATTTAACAATTTAGATAATTATAATCAGTTTTTGAATTATTTGTTTATTTTTATCTAAAATTATATTGTATCTATTTGTATTTTTGTTGTTTTTTTTTAAATTTTAATAAAAATGTGCAATAAAAAAGATGAATATCGGTAAAAACTCTATTAATAAGGGTTTAAAAAAGACTAAATTAGAAGGATTTTAAGTTAGTATAGCCTTTTTATAAGATTGTATTATTTTATCATCAAAGAAACGGATTTAAAATAAATATTTTGAATAGAAAGTTTTTTCAATCAAATCAATAAATTATTATAAGATAATAACAATTAAAGAATAAATACCTAGTTAAGCAAGATGAGAATATTTATTGAAGTCCAATTTTTTTGTCATTTAAGGTATTTTATGTTTTTAAGTATTAAGTTATCGTGTCTCTATATCAAAACGGTCTGGAGTTCTATCATTTTAACTCTCACGGAGATAATTTGAAATAAACTTGAAAACCTGGATCTTAAAAAATTCCAAGGTAAGTTGGAAAATAATTATCTCACTTTGAAATCGTACAGCAATGGCAAATGGACACAAATATTCAATAGATAATTGAAAAAGACAGCATAAAGATCAGTTTGGAAAAGATGTCGTCTAAAAACTATATTTGTGGATTTTTTTTTTACAAATAAGGCAAAAAAGTGTTTCGTTTAGATGGAAGGCTTTACTTACAAATATGCTCATATTTGAATAAACAAATTGCTTTTATCACGATATAAACTGGACAATTTATAAATTTTTCTTTTAATTGAATCTAATTTAGCTTTCATTTTTATCTACAAAATTGTATCATTATCTGCTGTCTTAAATTTTACTTTTTACATTTTTAATTTTTATACATCGCCAGAATTGGCGAAAAATGAAATGAAATAAATAAATAAACTGGACAATGTCTACAGATATAATATTGAAGGAATTAAAGAGTTTTTGAAATAAAAATTATTGGATAAGATAAAAAAAGTACACTTATTTAGGATAGAAGTATTTTTTACTTTATTAAAATTATTAAAATGCTTTTCATTTTCATTTTTTAATTGAAGGTTTTTAGCATTTTTATCAAAATAGCAATATCAAAAAATATAATTTTTGTCTGAAAATTTATTTGTCTGAAAATTTATAATTATATTATTTAAATTTTAACTAAATTTAAAAATAAATAATTAATCATTTGTAAAAGAATTTAATTATATATTTTTAAATTCGAAGTATATTTGACGAAATTTAAATATTTGATATTTTAACATCATCTAGTTATTAAACAGTGATTTTTGTTTATTTATAAAGAAAAAAAAACAGAACTAAAATTTATAAATCAATTTTCTATGACAAAGAATATTTTTCTTGTTTGTTCTTTTTCTGAATTAATAAATTGCCACTATCTGGCAGCAAAAAATGTCGAAAATATTTGAAAAAATGAATTAAACAATTTAGAAAGAAATTAATTATTAAAAAAATAATTATTATATATATTTGATTAATATGTTTGAATATTTATTAAATGAAAAATGAATAAATAAAAAATAAGGCTTTTAAAAAATCAGTAATTTAATTTCAAAATTTTCTAATCTGTGTGATATTCAATACTTTGTACACGGATTATTTGAATATAATAGTCGCTTAATTGTGCTAAAAGCTCATAAAAAAACAAGAGAATGGGAAAATTTTGTTTTAACTTGTTTAACAAAGATGGCAAACGTTTATTGTTTGCTTTACGATATATTTTGCGAAAACATAGCCAAATTAGCAGTAAACACAACGAATAATAAACTGAAGCATGAACCATTAGCCATTTTAATAATTGTTTTTTTAGCGCTTTTTTTAATTAAAAAATGTACTAAACATCAAAATCTGACTTGTAGTAAATTTAGCAAATAATTAATTTAATGATTAATTTTATATATAGGATTAAAGCTCTATGTGACTTGGCGAAAGAGAGCTTTCGGAATTTCCGTATTTATGTACGGCTTCTGCTTTAAATGAAAACTAAATGAGCACAAAAAAAGTTTGCTTTTATTAGCTATTCTTGATATATTTCAAAACGTGACTATCATACCTTTGAGAAATTTAAAAAGAAAATTTTAATTAAAAAGCTTTTAAATTCAATCAGTCTTATTTGCATTTTGAAATAATTTAAATCTATATTGATTTCAATTCTGATAATATTGACATGTTTTGCAAAATTAGCTTTTTAAACAATACATTTTAATTAATAAGCAACATGAGAATTGTTTAGAATATATTAGAATTATAGATAAGTTTAGAAATTATGTTGTTGTCTATTTGTCTAATTTGACAGCGTTTAATTTTGAAAAATTCTGTTTTTATAATTTTTCAAATTAGACTCTGTAACGCCAATCAATAAGTTAATGCCAGCATTGCTCTTTTTTTTTTTTTAATTTTAATCAAGTGACAAGAAAATTTGTATATAGATAAAAATTCTAAAATTCAACGAGCTCATATATTTGAAATTCGATCCAGTGTTTGATTATAAAAAAAAAAAGCTGACAAAAATTATCGATTGCTGTATTCAAAATGACTTTTGATCATTAAATATTTGGCCTTATATTTAAATAAGTTTTTTTTCTCTTGTTTGCAAAAATTAAAATTTTAATTTCTAATTAAATTTGATTGTAAAGCTAATTTATTTATTCTAGAGAAGCAAAAATATTTACTGAAAAAAGTGTCGCACTCAAAAAAAATAAAATAAAATTAAAATTATTTAGATTGATCATCTATTTTGATTTAGTACAACTCAAGCTTAATTACGTGTTAATTTTCTTCTATTTATCGACCAAATCTTCAAATTATAGAAATAAACCATTCAAAACTATTTAGACCATTTAATTGTGCTCCGGGGCGCTTAAGGTGTTTGTATGATATGAATTAAGGAATTTCGCTTGAGAGTGAGATAAAAAAGCTAAGATAATTACAAGTTCGCATTGGGCATAGTTTAATTATTAAGGGGAAGATAGGACTATCACTTTATATTCGTTTCATCTCGCAGTAGCTCTAATTCAATGAGCTGAGTACAAAGACATTGTTATTAGCTAAAAAATTCTAATTTGATTTTTAAAATAGTTTTAGTAAGAGTTTGTGGCAAAATGGCTAAAATAATAAACATAATTAAATTAGTTAAATTCGATATTTATGAGAAGTAAAATTAAAAATTCTAGTAATTTAATAGTAGTGAGTAAATAAAAATCCAAAGTCAATAGTATGGCATATTTTATTTTCTAATTATATTCCAATTAATCAGTAATGATTAGAATTCTGTTTTTTTTTCTCATTTTTTTTGGAATTAAATTTTGGCTTTTCTTTCTAGTTAACGTCAAAAGTAAAGAATAACTTGTTGTTTTTTGATATATTTGATTTTAATTTAATCAAATCCGAATAACTGAGACACAATGGAAAAGAAAAAAAAATTTAATAAAGCCTATAAAATTTATTTAAGAGAGTAAGTTTATTAACTTGATTAAATAGAGAGAAATTTAATTGACATAAAATCGAGCGCTTATTCTCTCTATTTGGCAAAATAATTTGCCAAAATAATATTTTGATTGGCTTTTTTAATTTCTTTTCAATTGGAGTATTTAATTGGTTGCAATTTAAATTATTTTTTTTCCAAATCTAATATTCCAAATGCTAATTGATATTTAATTTTCGGAGTCAGTTTTGAAAATAGAAAAAATAAAAATAAGAAAAAAAATTAAAAAATAAAAAAAGCTAACAGCTTCAAGAGCAAATAAATGGCAAATTAAATTTTTAAATATTTTCAAAAGGCTTATCTAAAATTATATTAGCATTTTGTGTTCGAATGTCTCAGTAAATTATTGTTTATAAAGACCGTGTTTATAATAAAAGCGAAATGATGTTGTAAGTAATTATGCCATTTCTTAGGCAAGATAATTTGTTAGATCTAGGCGAGCTCAATTGTTTTCATTTCGAGCCAACTCTTTTTTAATTTTATTTAATTTTTCATACACATAGACAATTATATTCAAATTAATTTATAATTTATCTATTAGCGTGTTTGTTTTTTGTTTTTATAAATAGCTATAGATCGCTCTTCAATTTTCAAATGCCATCTTTTAACTCAAATTAAAATTTTTTCGAGCAGGCAAGAACTACACTATTCTATCGAAAGCAGCCTAATAAGCCGAGCAAGTCAGATATCAATCGGCTATTGTCGAGCTGGTCTGCACTTTGTCATCAATTAGAAGTGATTGTCAATCTAATTCAAAACAAATAGCAAGTCCCCTTGGTAAACTAGATAAGATTTCGAGTAGTAGAGATGGTGGTTTGTTTTCGGATTAATCAAATTAGGGACTTGGTATATGAAAGAGAAGAATAGGCCCCGGCTAGCTATTGCTTTTACTTTCCATTTTCACTTTATTGTTTTTAATAATACTCAAGCAAGTATTAACTAGAATAATCAAGCTATTTATATAGGCAAGGAATTTACACATTGAGAAAAATATTTGTTTTTCGAATATCAAATTTATAGCTAAAAAACATATTTTTGGAAATAGCCACTTGTTTTATTAAGAGACCAGAATAAGGTTAACTGAAAATAAATAGCTTTACCAATCAAACAGATTAGAGTAAATAAATAAAATCTAATTAACTATTTTAAATACAATCCAAGTTGATTTTTGGCAAAACAAAATAAAAAGCACACACACATAAAGGCTCGAGTAGAAAAGAGTCGAGATTTGCCTTAATGGTATTTAAAAGTGGTCAAACATTTGAAACGAGCTTTGTTTGCTGGATTTTATTTTTTAGTTTTCGATCTGCAATTACAAACATAAATACTAAATTTAATTTACTAATGGATTAAACTCAAATATATAATTGGAAAATTTTTCTAAAAACAAATTATTGTCCTTTGTATTTGTTTGTTTTTAATATTTTTAGGCAACAAAAGGAGAGAAATTTAAATTTTTAGTTTTTTTTTCCTTACTTTTTCTTTTTCTCTTGCTCTCTTTTTGTTTGATTGATAATTCAGGCTTGAGCAAGTTAGCATATAGAAATATTTATTAAAAATTTTAATTTTGTTTATCTACTAATTAAATTAGAAAGTCGTATAAATAATTTGTAGCTGATTTTGAGTAGAAGCTTTTTCCCACTCACGCAATCTGCTGAATTAAGACGATCTCTATTTACTCTATGAAAATAATAGCTATTTGATAAGATTGAGTTGTATTTTTATGGTTGGGAAATGTGTGATTAGAACTTGGCTAGAAGAGATTGTCATCGTCTGTTCACATAATTTCCTAGCGATAATAAAACCAAATTAAAATATTGAGTAATTTGATATGTGTGTAGATAAATATTATATGAGATGTTTTGCTAATTTTCTCAAAATTGACCGTAATGAGAAGAGCAAAGAGATGTTGTAAAATCGAATGCAAAAAGCAATGGCTGTAATAAAACAAAAAAGGATATTTATTTACGAGAGATTTGGAAATAGAAAAGCAAAGTGTACTGATCATTAATTAATAAATTTAGGGATTAAAAATCGCGATCAAAAAGGAGCTAGGTGTTCTATGAGCATATTTAATTTATGGTTATTTTCTTAACCAATAATAAATACCAAGCAATTAAAAGATAAGATTTTATTGGTTTAATTAAATATCAATTAGGCCAATTAAACATAAAATAATTCTAATTTTAATAAAGGCAAATTAATCTTAAAAATTTCTATTGGATACTCAAACAAAATAGAGTGAGAAAAAAAAAGCTATATAAAGAGTCAAATATAAATATATATATATATAAATTTTGTGATAAGTGATTAAAATAACCTAAATATAATAAATATGTATATTTTAAATTTCATTTATTTTTTTTTGGCCAAATTTTAAACTTAGTCGTCGATTTGGTTCTTAATTAGATTTAGATTATTTAAGATAATTGTAGTTAATTGAAGCTGAATGAGGCGTGATTTTTACTTTTTCACTAGTTTACTTCTCTTGATTTAACTATTCATAATCTAATAAACAAACTCATATTCAAATTTAGGCTATTTAGATAAATTTTAATTTCTATTTGCAAATATCTTATGAAAGTGATAACCATCATATTCAACTCAATGATTCCTATCATCGTTTATTGAAAAGCAACAAAAAAAAAGTTAATAGTTTTATAGCTCAAAAGCATTTTGTTAAGAATCTAAATTGTAATCGATTAATCTTTGAGAAATAATTATTGTCTACAAAAAATTCGCCCTATCTATCTAACTATTGTCACAAATGGAACTTGGCAATTTTTTTGAATTGAACAATATAAACAATTCGAACAACTACTCGACGCAGCAATCTGCAGCAGCAATTCACAGTGAAAACCTAGGCAACACTTTTGCCAATGGAATGATCAATTTGCCAGCTGCACTGGCAGCTCTTTCCTCATCAAATCAATTCCATAGTCTGATATCGGCGCCCTCTACTCTGCCCTTCTCACAAACACTCACTAATGACACTAGCACTAATCTTAACTTGTCCAACATGGTCAATCTATTCTCGGCATCGAAAAACTTTGCTGGCAATTCGCTGAACAATCTGGCACTAAACGCCTCAAATAGTCTAGCGATGGCGGCTCATCTATCGGCCATTGCCTCCCTAAACGCAGCAGCAGCCTCATCAAACAGGTCCAGAGTCAAAGCGACCAAGCAAGACAACATGGCCGAGTGCTTGACATTTTCGAAGCAGAGCGCACTCACTGTATCACCATTGTCCTCGTCTTCGTCTAATTGTTCAAGCTCTTCCTTGTCTGGCTCTACATCGTGGAAAAACAACAAACTCTCCAAAAACAACCATCAAACATCTAGCATTGTAAATTCTCACGCAAAACTAGTTAAATCATGTGAAATGAGGGAAAAAAACCATGGCAAACAGCACAGCGTACTAAATGATTCTACATTTAGTTCAGAGAATTTGAATGAGAACGGAGCGATATCTGACGATAATAATGACGATACTGAAGAAGATGAAGACGACGATGAGAAGAGACGTCGCAGTCGAACCAATTTCACTAGCTGGCAGCTTGATCAGCTGGAAAAGGCCTTTTTGGACAGCCACTACCCGGACGTGTTTATGCGCGAGGCGCTGGCAATGAAATTGGATTTGAGCGAGTCAAGAGTACAAGTGTGGTTTCAGAACCGACGCGCCAAATGGCGTAAAATGGAAAACACAAAAAAGGGCCCTGGTCGACCGCCTCATAACGCTCATCCGACCACGTGCAGCGGTGAGCCTATTCCATTTGAAGAGATTGAAAGAAGACGTGTCGAAGCCGAGGACAAGAAAAAGCGAAAACTGTCCTCGACTCGGCCCAAGGAACACAATTCATTCAAGCACTCTGGCAACTCGAATGAATCGTCATTCGAGAGCAAGCATACACATGACGAAGAACTTAACAACAAGTCAGAGGACATCACCAATACCAAAAATAACCTAAACAATCGCTTTCTTTTGAACTTTTTTAACATGTCGCCAAATCAAGTCGACTCTAAATTAAATACAAAACAACCACCATCGATTGAGACCAACTCTATTAATTGCAGTTCAAATAACAAACATTCATTTGACATATGCAATTTAATCGAGTACAAAGAAGATAGATCAAAATCAACCAACTTTAAAATGAACATGTCACACCAGCATGAGCCCAAGTCAAATAGACATCCTAGTTCAGAAGTGGACAATTTGAATAGTGACGATTCAACACAAACACATCAAGAGAATACACACCACAATGATGTCAAATGCAATTTGAAGAGAAAATACGACGATCTGGATGAGAATGGAGCTGATTCTGGCCTAGAAACAAAAGTCAAGTTCTCAAGCTATAGTATTGATAATATTTTGGCTAAGAGTAGAAAAAATTGCTTGATTAAATCAAATGAGATAAAAAATGATGAAAATACTCACATTTTGAATAATCAAGCGAGTCTAAAAATCGAAAGCACATCTTCAGAGTTAGTTGATTGTTGTTTGAAGCGTTCGAAACGGAGCAGAACCGTGTCAAACTCTTCGTCAGATTCATCCTCTTGTTCAGAACAAGAAAATAAAGAGACAAATTGTGACATTTTAACATATACGAATTATGTGGACGATACAAAATCAAATTTACAAGATGAAACAAAGTCGGTTTTTAATATTGATCCAGACAATCTAGCCGAATCTGATTTAAAATGAAAATATGAAAAGAAAAAAAAACAGTCAATAACTTTTATGTCAAAATGCCGAATGTCTATTAATATTAAACTTCTTCGACATTTTCAGAAATGATTGATAATTGTCAATTTTTTTTTTTAGTTTTTCTATTATATTCTAAATAATTTGTAATTTATAAAATTTTAATACTTTTTGTAAAATAAAATGTTTTATAGAATATGCTAATACTCATAGACTTAAATCAGATAGATGCTATATTACTTACTAGATAAAATTTAAAATAAAATTATTATCATTTTTTGATTCTTTGTTAGTATTTTAAAATTATTTCAAAACTTGATTACTTTGTCGCACAATTCGGACATGTTAATTGCTATTAGATAGAAAACAAAAATTAAATAGCAAATTTGATGAAGAGTAAACTTAGAAACTTTGAAATATCACAAATGTCAATTTAGGTACTAAGGCAATGTACGAAATTTTTTAAATTTTGATTAAATAATTTATTAACAAAATAATTAATGCTTTCCGTATAGCTATGGTAAAATATTCAAACTACAATCTTACAATCTTATTAAATTTCAAATGAATCAAAACTTATGTCTTTAAAGTCAGAAAATAGATATTTTGATATACAGGTGATATTTTAAGAGAAAAACGAATGAAACACAAATTTTTCCTTTTTGTTTTTTTGATTTTAATTTATTTCTTAAAATCACATTATCGTTTTTAAGTAGGCGGATACTCTTGTTTTATAAGATAAACAATTATTTTATTTATAATTTTTAGTTTTGTTTTTTTTTATAAAATTGAATTGAAGTGATTCTAGCTAAAATAAAGGCTTTCCATTCTGATAATAATCCATCTGAAAATGTTGGTTCACAATCAAATTCGAGAAATTAAAACAAATTAAAACAAATTAGAGTGATCAGTCTTAACATTTCTTAAAAATTTTTATTGCTTATTTGACCTACACTTGGATAAATTCTAATGTTTAAGAATTTAAAAAGTTGCAAAACACTTCAGCTGAAATCTGATTCATTTTTACAAATCTAAAGATGGATCTTACCTTGCACCAACTGATAACCTGAGAGTTTAAATATAATTTTTAAGTGATTTATTTTCCGTCTCTAATACATGATGATTATTACTATTTTTAACAGAATCAGTTTTATCTTACGGTGTATTAATATTTTCTTTGGGAATATATATTTGGAATAGAGATAAAAATTGATACTCTATTTTAACTACCTCCGCCCTATATGTGAAAAATTTATTTCACATCGTACTATTTCAAACAATTTGTCTTTTGATTGCCAGCTGAATTAGTCTTCCAAATTTCAGCCTTTTATTTTTTTTGGAAGTGTATATGTTATGTTGTTCTCGGTTCCACTACACACTTACTCAAATTGAAGTTTATCTACCATATTTCTAACCCTAAGTTAAAAATGAACAAAAAAACCTTTTTTTAGCCAACAAAAACCGTCACATCCTTTTTTTTTTCTAAATTACATTAGCATGTAGAGAATTTTATGCTCTTTCAGAATATATATACTTTTTTAGTTTATTAAAGTTTTATCTTTGAGATTTTGAGTCTTAAAGAACAACAACTTTCAAAAGGGTTTGTTTTAAAAAAGTTAAAAAAAAATTGAATTTTTTTTTGTGGTTTTCGAGGACGTAGATTACGAATTTTGAGTCGAAAATAAAGAATTCAGATAGCACTAAAGTTTTGAATTTCGTGAACTGCGATGCTTCATTTTTTTAATGAAATTTTTAATTTTAAGATTATTCATCAGTTAAATAGCCTATGTAATTGTTAAATAAAAGAGTTTAGCATCAAATATGAAACTTAAAAATATTTCTATTTATTCTTATATTCATTATATATTATTATATTATTTTATTTTCATGTTTTGTTAATTTTTAATTTTAAATTTTGAATAAAAAGATAAATTTAATTTATAACTATATCGAAGGTATTGTGAATTTCAAAAACAAGCAGAACAAAAATTCTTCCTACATTAATAAATTAAAATTAACTAAAATAAAAAATATTTAAAAAAATACTGCGACATTGTGCAACATACTTTGTTATATCTTTTTTACTAATTATTAAAACTTTATTCTCTTTTTTTCAGTTAAACAAAATCAATAATCGATTTCAGTCTTATATATGCTTTACTTTTTGCCTTTTATCTACACCAGAAAAATTATTTTAGGCAAAAATGATACAACAAAGTATGTTGCACTATGACGGATTATTTTATTAAATAAATTTTATTTTAGTAAATTTTAATTTATTTATTTTGGAAGAATTTTGTTCTGTTTGTTTTTGAAATTCACAATACCTATATCGAGATTATTATATGTTTATAATTCTTCATTTTGTTAATATTAATTTTCTTTTTATAAACGATAAAGTACAATTTTTGACTTCATCATTAATGCTTTTATCGGTAAGTATGTTTTTTGCTTTTGAGACAAACTACTAATCAATATAAGAAAACAATTAATAAAAAATGCATAAAATTTAACTCAAATTATAATTTTAACTTTTAGATTATGTAAGTTATAAACTAATAGCTTATGTTAATAGATATAAATTATTTATTCATTAGCTTTAACCGTTTGCTATAATTATAATTTTGTATCAGCTTTTTATTCTGTTAAAAAATCAATTTGAATTCGATGAAATGAATTTCAATTTTTCTTAAAGGATACTAATTATGATGCCCTTAGTTTTCTAATTTGGAATTTTCAATTACTCAGGAATTCAGACTTTTTTATTTTTAGAATTGCAGTACAATATGACATTATTTAATTTAACAAAGATTCTAATTATTCTATTTTCAATATTTTATCGATGGTCAATATCAATGAATTCTTATTCTGGTGAGATAAAGTGAAATTATTTTTAAATTTAAGAACCCAAGCCTAAAAATAGAATCTGATAGGTCATGCAAAACCAAAAATATATGGAGACTATGAAGGTAATCAGTAAACATTATTACTTCTAAATTACTGTTGATAATCTGTTATTGGTTTTTAATTTGAAGCTCAGCGACATTGGATGGAAATAACTTTTAATTTAAACATTAAAAATTGGTATAAAAATACAACTGATAATGATTTAAATTATTGGGGTCTTGATTATCCACCTTTAACTGCTTATCATAGTTATATTATGGGCTTTTTGTAATTTTTATTATTAATTATTAAAAATTATTAATCGCGTTAATTTTATTTTCTTCAAGTGCTGATAAAATTGATCCTTCTTTTGTAAAGCTTCATGATTCTAGAGGAATAGAAAACGAAAAACATAAGCTATTTATGCGAATTACAGGTAATTATTTTAAGAAATTACCTTAATTTTTTTATTTGTTTAAATAATAAAAATTATTTTTTAAGTCATTATTTTCGATATATTGATATTTTATCCTTCGGTAATGCTGATATTAAACCAAGTTATTTTTCGTTTGATGTCGTTAGCAAAAAAAAGTAGTCAGACAATCTCAAATAAACCAGATAAAATATTGGAAAAAGATTATTTGTTAAGTTTGCTATTGATTTTGCTTAATCCAACTTTGGTTCTGATTGACCATGGACATTTTCAATACAATTCAATTAGTCTTGGATTAATGCAAATATCATTATATTTTATATTATTAACACGATCGAATGATTCATTTAACAAATATGATATGCTAAAATTTGTGTTGTGTTCATTATTTTTTTGTCTATCTTTGAATTACAAACAAATGGAATTATACCATGCATTACCAATATTTTTTTACCTATTAGCAATATGCTTTAAGTTACAAATTTTCAAATTTGGGTTTGTATAGCGATCTTTTTTTAAAATTTGTTGATAATTATTTACAGATTTGTACTACTAACAACAATTGGATTAACTGTGATTTTTACCTTTTCTATTTTATGGATACCTTTTATTTATGAAGGCTTAGACTCAGTAACCCAAGTTCTCATAAGAATTTTTCCCATTAATCGAGGGCTATTTGAAGTAATAGAATTTTTTTTTCGTTTAGAAATCATATTTCAATTTAAGGATAAAGTTGCAAACTTTTGGTGTTCTATATCACCATTTTTTAAACTAAAACAACATTTTTCAACTGAACAACTGGCAAAAGCTAGTTTTATTATTACAGTTATTTTCAATTTGCCATGCTGTTTAAATCTAATTTTTAAACCAAGTCGACAGCGTTTTATGTTTGCACTTGTTAACTCGGCTCTAGCATTTTATCTCTTTTCATTCCAAGTTCACGAAAAGAGTATAATAATTACTACAGTGTATGTATATCTATTTTTGTTAGAAATAGAAAATGAGGATATATTAAAGTTTATTTAAAATATATCTTCAAATTAAATTGCACAAAATGAAATTTTTTAAAATTTTTTAGACCTGTTTGTCTTTTGATTAATTTTTATCCACAACTAATAAGCTGGTTCATTTTGATTGCTAATTTTAGGTATTTTTGAAAATATGAATTAAATAGTTCTAATGGTCTTTGTAAGTATGCTTCCACTGTTCATTAAAGATGGTTTAGTTTTGCCATTCATTGTCACTACTGTTATGTTTAAAATTATCGTATGTGCATGTTATTATAACAAAACACACAGTGAATTTTGGCCATGTTGGGAACTTTTTTTACCAGCAAAAATTTCAATATTTTTTGAATATCTATATAAATCAATAGTAATTTTTCAAGTTTAATTTTAAATATATAATAATCAAAATTTTAGTATTTTGTCTCATTAAATGGAATAATAGTTTTAACAATGTGTTCCCTTTGTATAAAGCCACCAAGCAATTTACCAGATTTATGGACTGTTTTAATTTGTATTTATTCATTTGTTCACTTTATTTGTTTTCTTTTTCTTTTCAATGTAATTCAGTTAACTTTAAAAAATGATGATTTGTTTCTAACCCAAAATGAAACCTCCAAATCACAGAAACAATTGTTCAATTTTGAAAGTATAATCAAAAAGCAGAACCAAGTAAATCTAGAAAAAAAATACAATTGAAAAGTGACAATAAAAAATTGGTAATCAGTATTTAAATAAAATATTCAGATATTATTTCATGCAAATTTAATCAATATTTTATAATAAATTTGGGCTTAACAAACCTAAGTCAAATTAACAGAAATTTTTAAACTATAATTATCAAAATATTTTTTTTTCAGAAAATTAAATTAGATGATTAAAAAAATAAATAACTTAAAATAAATTTTGAATGTCATCGTAGCCTGTTTTGCAAAACATGGCAAATAATTCTAATTTCAAAAATGTCAACAATCTTCCAAACCAGTCTGATCAATTTTGGTCAGTAACTAACATGAATTTCGAACACCACAATCAAGAAAGTGAGTCCAATTATCAAAAAAATAGTAATGAAGACAAATCTGAAATAAATTTTAATCACCAAGATGCCAAAATGGATAATAGCTTTAATTTTAAAAATCCAAGCAAGAAAACAAACAAACTACAAACATTTTATTCTTTTGCTGAACGTCTTAGACATTTTTTACATATAAATTTATTATTAAATAAATATACGGTGATATTCTCATTACTTGGATACATGAGCGATTTGTTGTTGTTTGTCTCGTTAAATCTATGTTTATTTTCTAACAAGCAATTTTTGTACGAATTTAAATCAATTCAGAATCAAACAAATAAAAAGAACGTAACATTTGATGATATAATATTCAAATCGAATTTGTCAGATTTTAAAATCAAATCAACTAGAACAATTAAACAATCTTATTTGACTCTACAAATTCTAGTCGTATTCGTGTTTTTTATATGCTTCATCTTAAGTTATTTGATTAAATTTCAATTTAAATATCATCGTTGGGCTATAAGCTTATATGATTACGATATCGAAACAATAAACCAACAAGATAAAGATGCGGTTGATAGAGAATCGATTGCATCAACGACAACAGTTTCTCATTTTTCTTCGTCTAATAGTAAAAAGCTCTTTTCAATAATAAAAAAACTAATGAATCGATTATTTACAAAAATAGCAAGCATTATCCTTAATTTTTTGTTTGGTTATCTGTTTTGTCAAAATTGTTTCATCGAAAAGCCTAATGAAATAACAAAAGATTCTTATTCAATATTTATACATTTTTTTGTTCTATCATGTGCAGTACTTAGATGCATAATTGGTTTGTTGAAAAAGAAAAATTCAATTAATTTTGCAAAAAATTTGAAAAAATTACAAGAAAAAGCTTTATATGATTCGAAATGCAATCTAAACAAAAATTACTATTTTAACTATTACAGTTATCTCATGAAATATAATCAAGATCAGTGCAATCAACTAAAACAGCATCAAAACAATAAAAACAACTATCGTATATTTCAACTGGATGATATATCTTTATTTATTGGTTTCATTTTATCTTTGTTTCATCTATTTTACATTATGAAATCTGTAGAATTAATTTTTGTTTTTTCACCTTTACTATTGACATTAATTTTATTTCGTGTAAAATCTATCCTAAACGCAACCATCAATTTATGTATTTTCTTTACATCTATGCTGTTTATTAGTAAAATGAACACTTATAGTATGACGGATATTAGTAAATTCATTAGCCATAATAATACAATAACTAATTCAAGTTTATTTGATTTAATAATTTCGGATACCCAAGTAGTAAGTCAAAGTCAAACCTCTATTATAAATTTTTTATCATATAATATTCTAACATTTATTGGTTTTCTTATGACATTTTATTTTAAATCAATGTTAAGTATTTACTATTGCACTTTAAATAGTTTAGAAAGATGGAATTTATCGTTTTTATGCAATTGGTCATTCTTTCACAAAGTAGCTATTTACGCTTCGTACTTTTTTTATTTTTTATTTGGAATTACTTGTACAATAACTTTGTCGATTCGGTTCAAATCTTGGTCTCTCTTAGTTGTTCCAATTTATCTATTTTTTGCTATTTTATGGTGCTCATTCCAACTATTAAGTATGATAAATTTAAGTCATCTCATGAACATAATAGCTGATTGCTTTTTGCTGTTAAGCGAAACAAATAGCCTTAGTAATACTAATTCGTTTGAGAACTCAAGTAACATTAGTAGAAAATCAGCCAAGTCTATAAATCAAATAGCTTTAAACCAACTAGCCACGAATCGTGATAGTGTTTTAACTCAATCGACAACAAGTAATACCAATTCAAATCAAAATAATATTAACAAATATAAATTTGGTATCAGATTAAGAAAATATTTAATTAGACTATTAAAATATCAAAATTTGGGTTTAAGTAATGAATCTTATTACAATATACCTATTCATAGAATATTATCATATAAAGGCGTACGCCATTTAGGATCCATTTCTTATCGAGTAACACTTTACTGTTTTGCTCAAACAATTTTGCTCGGAATATTTGCATTTAGCACAAATTCTCCGGTGACAATTGGTCTTTATTTAATAGCTCTAAGCATTAATTTTATTTGGCTAAGTTTACTCTATCTATTTCCTAAATCAACAACTGGTACTTGTATCGCTTATGCATTAGTTGCTCCGCCATTAATTTTGAATATATACAATGCAGGAACTTTGTCAACAACATTAAGTTGTACATCAAATCAAAATCTAATGAATGAAACGAAAAAATCAAAAACCAATTTTTCTATTACAACCAATACAGATACATTTTCCTCCGTAAATACTAATGTGATAAAACCTAATACCTTTATGTCCTTGCCATTCAATTATCAACAAGCTTTAACCCAACGATGCGCTTATATTTTAAAAAAGATTCAAGATTTTTTACAATTCCATTTAATCGAGAACTATGGCTGCGATTTTGTATCAACTGGCTTGAATAAAGAATATTTAGAACAAAAGTTAAGAGCATACTTTCAAAAATGTTCAAATGATGGCTCATTTTACAATACCTATATTCTTTACTATTGTGGTCCAACTTCTGTTTTGACAGATAATTTAACATTTATTGATGGAAATGAATTAAGTATTGAAGAAATTATTAATATCTGGAAAGATATACATTGCAATGCTGACAACTGTGAATGCATAATTAGAGAAAAAGAACAAACAGAATCTACAAATTTCGCATCAAGTTCTAAATTATACAAAAATAGTCGTTTAATACTTATTCTAGATGCCGAGAATACAAACAAGTCATTAAATTTTATCAAAACAAAATTGAATGATCCAAACATATATGTTGCTTTACAAACGGTTAAATATAATTACAATTTTCATAAGTTAACTTTTTCAAAAAATAGTAAAAATTCAGAAACTAAGCTGATTCTAAAAGAAAAAAATAAAAAATTCAAAACAATGGCTCCTGGTTCACCACAAGTAATACCTGGAAGCTATTTTGATTCATATTTAAATATTGGTAAATTTACTCTCGACTGGATAAAATCAAATTGTAATCCAGCTAGTGTTGCTGATGAAACTGATGATCTAGATAAAGTTGATTACTTTTCAAACAAAAACAATAATAATGATTTCGACGAAACAAAAGAAAATAACTTTGAGAAAGAAAGTGATGAGGACGATGATGAAGATGATGATAATGACGATATTGAAGATTATGATTCTGTTGATTTTAATGAGAACAAAACAAACAAAACTAAAGAACAAAACACATTTTTTTATGAAGCTAAATGTGCTTTTTCAAAATATTGGACTTCTTATACATATGATTCAAGTGACACTTCACTAGCTAATGACTTGAATAATTTTTGGAATCTTTATTATCCTTATGTTATCTGTCGACCAATGTTGAAATTGATAAATTGTCGAATTTTTTATATGAAAATTGATTTTGTAAAAAATATATATTATTTTTTAAAAAGATTAAAATCTAGAATTATTACGGTTCATGAATATGATACTGGTCATGGATTTAAGCTCTTTACTTCTTGAAAAATAAGTTAAAATAAAATAAATCCATACTTAGAATTTATAATTTTTTATTTCTTTACTTTAATTCTTGTTGTTGCTTTTTTAAATAAATTTTAAAATTTGAATTTTTTCTATTTTTATAACTTAAATACATATAAAATACAACTTATCAACTAATATGTTCCATATTCTGGTTGATGTTCAATTTATAAAGTATTACTTATTATATTATGATGTTTTTTGTCTTAAAATTGTTAATTTATATATGATGATTCTGACTAGAATTAACATTTATTTAAATCAATACTAGCCTGAAAGTTAGTTTCCATGGTAATAAGATAACCTAGTCTAGTCAAGGTTATACATTTATTTAAGAATCATCATTTGCATATATTTTTGACCATTAAGTTAAATTCATTCAATTATTCAGAATGAAAGTGAATTTAGATATAATTCATAGCTGCACTATTAAAAAACGTAAACCATGTCATAAAATCAAGTGGATTGGGAAAGTAAAATAAGCAAAGAATAAAAATTTTCTGTAGATATAAATACAAATTAATATTTTTAAGGAGAAAGAAAAGCTTTGTACTATAGATAATCAAAAGTTATGTTCAATTGATCCTAAAAATGGTAACGTAAAACGTATTAGCTCTCGGATTAAAACATATCAAAAAACTATAGTATCTCAAAGTATAACTGACAATGGAATATTTTTTGTTGCAGTTTTGAATAATGGCGATATACTTATTTGGAATAAGGATACTGATTCAATTAGAATCATAAATGGAACGCCTGAATTTGCATTAAAACTCAATAATCATGGTCCGAATGTTTTTTTAAGTGATGACACAAAAAAGATAATTTTGATAAGAAACAGCAGCAAAATATATGTTTGGGAGTCTGAAGACACATCATCGGTTGTAGGAAATTGGTCAAATATTGTAGCACCAAAAGAGATAAAAACAGTTGAAGATAATAAAGAATTGGTTATTCATGCTAGATTTCTTCAAAATCCGGTAAGATAATAAAATAATCTTATTTAAAAAAATATTATGTTGTAATTCATAACTGTTCATGAATAAACATACATAAACATTTTTTTAGAAAAACTGAAAATTATATTCTTAATTTAAGGTCAAAGGAACCATTGCAACATGTTGTTTTATTTTTAATCATGAAAATAAAACAAGAATAAACGTTTTAAGAATAAAATGGGAAACTTACACGAAACTTTCGTAATTTTCATTTAGTTTTTTTTTTGTTTTTTTAATTATAAAAAAAAAATTTAGAGAATGTCGTTTTAATACAATGTGGATAAGTCATGAGCCAATAATTGAAAATTATTTTATAAATACTAGTCCTAGAAGAAGTGATAATTTCAATTCAAAGTTTGAGGCTTTAGGTACAAAAGGAGCATATGTTTTAAATATTTCACACAATTCGGATTTAGCTGCAGTAGCAATTAATCAAAAAAAAATTGAAAACTCTTTACTTTTTTTCTATTCCTTGCCAAATGGGAAAATTAAAGAAGTAAATTTGAAAAATTTTGGTCTTAACTCATCTGCGCAAGGACGGTAAATACACTTTAGTAAAAATAAATAAATTAAAATAATTAATTTTTAAATATTAAGAAAATATTGGATACAAGAACTTTGTTGGGCTTTCAATGATTTATTTGTTGCAGGAATATCCAAGCACGGAGCTATTTTTTTAATTACGCGTTTGGGACAGCCTTTATTCATTCATGCGGTTGGAAATGAGATAGACATTGGACCAGCACTGTTTTTAACTATACATCCTTTAATTTTGATTAGGTAAGTGTCATGATAAAGTAAGAAGTTAAAATTCAATTATTATTTTAAGAGGAAAAAATGAATCAGGTCACAACGATTCTTCATTAAATTCAACTATAAACAATGGCAAAAGCCAAAAGCAAATTTTTTCGATAACCCAACATCCTTCTTTACCAATTTTCCTTTGCTCAGATGGGTTCCTGATGTGTATTTTAAAAATACCTACAGCTTTTGCTGAACCTATTAGATTGACTAAAGAATTAGTTAATGAAGCAATTGAGCAAATGAATTCAATTTCTAAAACAATTGGAAAAAGATCTTCATTTAATTTCTTAAAGAATCAATTTGATGATAATATTAGTTCAAAAGATAAATTAAATTTAATTAATAAGAAAAAACGATTAGTTTCTTTTGAAATGGATACTCCTGATTGGGGTATTGAAACGAAAAATGAATCTATTATCTTAGATAAAAGTTCTGATAGTGGTGTTGATTCAATAAATGAACAAAAAAAGCGGAAAGCAACTGATCACAAAGTTGCTGATGGTAAGATAATTTTTAGCTTTTTACCTCAAGTTCTTCCGATATCAGACGAGACTATAAATATTGGAACTGTTTCGAGTCGTTTAGAATTATGTATTAATTATTTAATATCCAGTTGGTCATTAATTGTTACACCAAATAGTTATGATTTAATAGATTTTAACGAAAACGAAAATATATCAAGGGTAATTAAACAAGCGTTTATAAATTTTACAACATTATTTCTAAATATCGACAATTATATCATTGAAGATTTTTGGTATTTAAATGATCAAATATCTGAAGAAAGTAACGAATTTGGATTGAGAAAATTAAAAGCTTTAATTAAAATATTTTTTAATTTTATAAAAATTCTAAATTTTTCTTATGTTGATTCGATTAATTTTCTGAATATTTCTCAATTTATTGAAAAATTTAATCAATCTATTCTAAAATTCAATAGTCCAATTGAAAACGATTTTGATTGTTCATTATCAAGAATAAACTTATTATCGTTATCATACAATTTGTTAAAATCTTGTGAAAATGTATTGAAACAAGTATTTAACCAACAAAAAGACTACTCGTTTCGAATCAAATTTGATTCAATTGAATGCAAAAAAAACTTAGAATGTTCAAAAGAAGTATCAAATTCAAATCAAAAAATTGTAATCGAAAGTAGTAATACAAGTGACAAAAGCAGTGAGTGTAATTCAGATAAATTTGAAACCGATTCACTTGAAAAGATGAATAATAAAAAAAGTATCTTAATTTTGAAAAAATTCAATGTTAAAGAATCTCTAAATCAAATTGATTTAATGATGGAGAAGAACTGGAGGAATCTTTTACATTATTCTTATAAATATCGAAAAACGTTATTACTACTAGGTAAAATTAGAGAAAATAGTTTGAATGATCTTAGTTTGTTCATTATTTTAATTGAGCGCGAATTACAAAAACTATCAAGCTTTGATGATTCTTTAAAAAGTGATACAACATTTAATTCAAAATTGATAAATAATCGAAAATCTAAATCGAAATATGAACTTTCAAAAGCAGATTTTATTTATTTTAATTTGGGTGATTTAAAAAATGCTGTTGATTTCTGGATCATACAATTAAATTCAATTTTTGATAATCAAAAAGATGTTTGTTTACAAGATAAGTCAGTTTTAATTATACACAAGATTTTTTATGCTTGTTTAGAAAATTACGAAATTGTTAAATTTTTGAATATCCTCGAGAAATTTTTAAATTCTGAGTATTCAAAATATAATAAAAATGGAGAAAATATATTCTCTCGTTACAGTCTATTTGAAAATTCATTTAATAATCTTTGCATTCCGAAGCAATTACAGAAACTTCCAATCGCAATTATTTCAGTTTTAAAATCATTAGCTAGATTTACATCACTCTATTTAATTAATAGTAAGAATTTTTTTCACTTCAGTACAATCAATCCTTTACCGATGCCATCTTTAATTGAATGCTGCGAGAAACACGAACAAAAATTAATAAAAAACATCATATCGAAAGAAAAATTCACCGTTTCATTATTAAATTTAGAAGGCAACATCGAAGACGCCGATTGTGTCTTCACGGCTGATAAAGTCCTAGAAATGTTTATTTCAATGGAGCTTTACGATGAAGCTATTTACTTTCTTAATTCAATAAATGATTGGAAGAGTTCATTTTTAATTAACTCAATTTTAAAAGAATCAGAAAATTATCAAAAGATAGAAAAAGAAACTATCTTGTCGAGCAATTTTTTTTGTGAGCATCAATTGGCAATAAAAATTTGCTCAATTCTTGGCCTAAATTACGACGATCAGTTGTCAAATTGTTTCGAATCATCTTTATTGGAAAAATCATATCAAGAAAGTGCAAGTTTGGTTTTAAAGGAGCTTCTTATTTGCTCGGTAATGACCAAGTCGTCCATAGTAGAACCTATTCTAAAAAATTTGATGAAGAGTTTTGTAGCTTGTATTAATCAAATTTGCAGTTTAAGCATAATAGTTCCGGAAAATTTTTATCTACCGGCACCACCAATTTTTTGCACTCAGCTAAACTCGGAAGACATCGATTCTTATTCGGACAAGCATTCGTTAGATGAATCCAAGTACAGGAATAAACTTTGCATTTTATCAAAATGTATCATATTTTTGTTCAAAGAAAGTAATCTATTTGTTCCAATGATTAAATGGTATTTAGAAAGTCTATGTTTGGCCAAAAATGATATGGAAAATGTCTATGGAATAAAAAATAGATTTCGTTTAGATTTAGCATTAAGTAATCTGCTATCGTCCATTCGGTATCAAAAAATTGGTTATATACCCGACACAATATTTAATTTATTCAGAGAATTTACCGCTTTATTATTTCTCATTGATATAAGAGATAAATTTTCTTCTTATCTTCGTAATTATTTCAAACTAATTGGAAAACAAAGAAATGATTCAAAAAACTACATAGATCTAAACTGCAAAATAATGAAGTATGGAATCTTATTATTAAGTTTTCGTAATTTATATGGCAAAGAATGTCAACGACTACAGGATATAATTTTGAGCGCTATATCAAAATTATCAAATAGTTCAATTGATTTTGATGGATTAGATTTGGAAAATGAGTTGATTAGATGTGTTCAAGATAAATTATTAGTTTTAAATAATTTAGATGTTGATAATTTAACAAATCAAAATAATGAAGCCTACAATGTAAGAGAAAAATTTGAAACTATAAAAGAAAAATGGAACAAAAACACAGATTCAAATTCAGATATTGATGGAATATTTGACCATAATATTAAAATTCTGAAAAACGAAAATATATTGATTCAAAAATATTACGGAATAAATGAAAACATTTTTCACATGAAATATGTAAAAAATTTATCAAATTTAAACGATTCATTTTGCGGTTCATTTGTGATTGAGCGTTCAGATATATTTGGTAATTTTTTGGATTTTTTTTTCAAAATTGCGTTCGATCAGACTGAAAATTGGGAATTTATTATCAATCATGTAAATAATATTCCATTGATACCAGAATTCTATGAAATAATTAGAGAAGAAGAGTTAAAACAAAACGATTTCAAAAAATATATTGTAAGAAACAAATCAAAAGATATATCCAAGGACTCTGATTTACAGAATAATTTAACTAAAAGAAGATCAAGATCAATAATCATTAAAGAACAACCAACAAAAACATTCATTAATAAAGAAACTTATAGTAAAAAAGGATTGTTTAGAACGTATAGTCTAAAAGCTATTGATGACAAAAACTTTTGTTTTGATAGAAAGTCTGCAAGTTTTAATGATCTAAGAGCATTAAATCAAAATAAAAATAAAAATTCTAATGATGATTTGAAACAACCATTTAAACTGTTAGACTATGGTGAATCTTATGCCCATTCATCAAATTTAGCAATTTGGTTAATTAAATGGTCCAAGAAGTTTCAAAAAATTTTAGTTGAAAATAGCAAGATCCTAAACCAATTCGATGAAAATAAGTATCAAGAAAAAAAAGCAACCATAAATTTGAACTCTTTAAATGCAAACATGCTGGTAGCTTGTGTTTATTTAGCAAATAATAATAATTTAATTCGGTCATCAATAACCAAGTGGATAAAAAAATCACCTCGCCGATTGAAAAAAAAAGAAACTTTAAGTGAAATTGAGGATGATTTAACACAAGTTACTTATTCAAATATGGTCCAAAGTAAAAAGATAAGTGAGAAGTCTTTAATGAACAGGAAATTCAATAATGATATTTCATCTGAGAGTAGTACATTAGACATAAGTTCTTATAATTATAATGAAATAAAGTCTGACAAAGAAAATGATTCCACAGAGAAAAAATTTAAAAATCTCAACAAATATCAATATTTCAATGAAAATCGTCTTACAGAAAATTCAGCAAAACATGAATCACCTGTAGAATTAGTTACAAGTATTTTTGATATGACGGAATATTATGATTTTGAAAATTTAAGAAAATCTGATAATTTAATTAAATCGGCCACAAATATTGAGTTGAAAAAAGAAATTAAGCAAAAAGAGAATGAACAAATTTCAATAAATCAACCACCGAGCGAAAATGAAAACACGATTGAAACTAAAAGGAAAAAAAACAGTTTTGATTTTATTACCAACATTTTTAAGAGTTCAAGAAGTTCAAGTAGATCGCCCTCGAAACTTGTAAAAAACGAGAATAAATTTCTTGAAGCTGAATATAAAACATATGAAACAGGGAATAAAACAAATGTTATAAACCACATCCTAGACGAAAATAAAAGATCATCAAGTAAAGATCGCAACAATGCATCTCAATCCCAAGTTGAGCAAATAATTAAAAATGAATTAAAGAAATTCGTTCAATTACAACATAATACTATCATGAACTATTTAAATAATCAACCTAATGCTGAAACTTTGGAATATTCTCAGTTTGAAAAGACTTCAGGGGTCAATCATTCAAACATGAATCTTAAAGGCTTTGAAAATCAATTGATTACTATTATGAAAAGTGCTAATTCATCTGATCCTTTGTCAGATATTATAATCGAAACCAATATCAAAAAAGTTAACAATAAAACAAATCAACATTATTCAAATGCCGACAAAACTAATTTTTCCACTGAACGAGAAATTAAATCGGATTATTTTTTAAAAACATTTGATTCACAAAAGAGAAAAAATACAACTATTACAGAAAATAAAATATCAAAATTTGTAAAGATACCATTAATAAGCACGAATGCTACAAACACAAATCCTGAGTCAAATTTCGAGCTCCCTCATATTTCGAATTTTAGGAATCAAAATTTCGCAAGAAATAAAAATTATAATGATCAGCAACATAAAAATGATTTATCTTTGATTGCTTTGAAATCAAAAAAACATTTATCAATTGAAGAATCAACAGTTACCAAAATTAAAACGCAAAACACTAACAACTTAGGAAAAAATGATCAAATTTTTGAGAAGCATCTTAATATTTTTTCACAAGAAATTAAAAAAAGAACCGTATCGAGTTTAAAAGATTACCCTCTTTTAAAATTAAATACCAACATCGAAAACTCTAGCATGAATTTTAATCAAGTTATCCAAACTAAAAAAAATGATGATGTTAATGATGTTGTAAACGAAAAACTTAAGGAAAAAAAACAAGAGAAGAATACTGAAACGAAAAATATTCAAAAATCTGAATCAACGGATGCCCAAATTCAAGTACAAAAACCAATGTATGATGGATATATTTTAGCACCAGATTGTTTTGAAAATATGATGGAAAATTATCAAATAGATTGCTATTCTTCATCAAAAGCGCATTATGAATCAACTCGTCATTTGAGAATTGAGAAACAAACAAAAAATAAAGATTCTTGTACAATGACTGACAATAATATACCAACATCTTACCAACTACCACCCGACATCTTATTTAAATTACATTTTGATAAAAATAAAAGTGATAGACAAAAAGCTTTTGAGTTAAATAATGATTTTATTAATATAGCAGATTTAGATAGTAATTCGGTTGAAGAAATTTTAGAATTAATTCAATATGATCAAATTAAACGTACAAAAACTTCAATTGATAAAACTAAAAAAATAAATGAAGATTTGAAAAACGAGTCAATTACTGAATCAATTGATAATCGAAAAGAAGATGATTTAATTATTATAAATGACCCATTTTATAAAGAAAATACCTCTAATAAAACTCCAGGTGCAGAAAATTTGACGAAAGAAAATATTTTAAATGAGAAAAATGATGGAAAAGTTCGTTATAAGAATGAATGCTTAAAAATTCCGAATGATTGTATTAAGGAAGATAAAATTTTTTCGAAATTACAGGTTATAGACGAAAAAATAAAATCTATGAATAAAATAGCTGACGAGCTGAATGACGAAAATAAGACAAATTTAGCATATGTAGACAAATTTGAAATCGAAATGCAAGATTATATAGATAAAAAGGTTGATAGTAAAAATAATATTCACAAAAAAATAAACCGAAATAAAGCTGGAACTACTGAATCAATTTGCCAACAGATTAATGAAGATGGTTTTGATAAACATATTCAAAATGAATTGGATAAATCTCAAAAAGATCGTGTCGATTCTACCAATTTAAAAGATATTGATGAAATTAAAAAACCAGATTTATCAGATGACTTATCAGATTTGAATAATTTGGAAAAAAAAAGATTGAACATAATACTAAACGATTCGGATAACTTTGCCGAACCAACTAAACTAGAACTAACTGAAAAAAATAAAAATTTCATTTCAACTAATGTTAAGGATAACAAATTTATATCAAAAAATAAAGAAAACAGTCAATTTAAAAAAAGCTTCGATAATATTAGCATCACAAAGAAAATTGAAAATGACTTGAATGAAAAAAGAGAATCAATGAAAGAAAAGTTCTCTCAAAAAAGAGAAGAAGATGCAAAAAATCTATTAAAAGATTTATTAGATGAGACCACAATGATTAATAAAAACAGCTCGCAACGAATTAGTACAGCGAGAAGCATTAAAAAAAACTCGTTAATAAAAAACAGAATACAAAAAAAATATTCAAACAATGAAATTGAAATTCCACCATTACTTTTAGAAACAAGTGAAACTATTTGTGGGTCGAAAATTTCAAGTTTGAATGCTAGACCAAGTTTGATGTCCAAGACAATTAGAGAATTATCAAAACAGGAAGAAGATGAAAATAGGAAAACTCAAATCTTACTAGATGATTTAGAAAAACGAGCAAGAAATATTACAAATAAAACGATTACTAAAAATCAAACAAGGGACACAAAATCTTTGGCTAGTTATGTTAAATTACAAAATCCAAGGAAACTTCGAGCAAAGGCAACTAACAAACCTCTTACTTATTCTGAACGCTTAATGATGCATCAAAATAAAGATATCGAAAAAGTAAAACCAAATGTTGACATTAATGAACTTTATAAAGTCTATGGATCAAAGAGAGTGAAAGGCGTTTATAATAATCGTTCATCGAAGAATTCAATTAAAATTAAATATCCTACTTCAAAAAATTCTCATAATAATCAAAATTATAAGAAAGAATTAAAAAACAAAGAAAATACTGAAAAAATATTTAATAATAGTAGATATTCGCCTTATGGTCAATGTTTATTGGGTAAAGACATCGAAGAACTCATTCACTGGTCGATTGATGATAACTTAAAAAGGATAATTTACGATGAAAAACAAAAAAGTCAAATAAATCATAGATCAACAACAAATAAAAAAACAATTTCAAAATTAGCTAAAGATGTAGATCAAGACACTTTAGCTGATTTGGACATTGATTATTTAAATGATGAACTATTAGACGAAAATTTAATTAATAAAGAAACTTACATTAACCAGGTTGATATAAGCGATTTAATGAATATAACTTTGAGCACCGAGTCTTCAATAAGTTTCATTGATTGGGATCAAATTGATCAAATATGTGAACTGTATCAAAAATGAATTCCCTTTTGATGAAACTTTAAAAAAGATTAATACCTTTTTCACTATTTGTTAAGTTATTTATACAATTTTAAAATATTTAAACAAATTATAGTTTAAGCTATTCAGATTTCTTAATTCTTTTAAACTTTTTAAAATTAAATAAAATTTTATAAAAATGAATACAACTTTAATTGCACGTTCTAATGAAGGCGAGAAATATCTATTATTTGCCAAACTTGATAATGCAAAAATTTTATATAACCTTGCTAAATCAGTTAATTTTAAAGAAGTTAATTTTTTTTTTAACTAATAATTTTGAACCAAAATTTTGTAAATTAGCATGCAGTTTTTTGTGCCCTTGATAGCGGTTTAAAAATTAGCTGCGAAGATGCAAAATCAACTCAAGGGATTGCTTTTGTCCATACCGACTTATTTCAAGAATATTTGATAAAAGAAGATTGTGTTTGTATAAAAATAAATTTGTCAGTTTTGATTGAATGCCTAAATATATTTGGTTCAATTGTGAATAGCATACCAACTGCTTTAAAAATTTGCTACGAAGGTTATGGTCATCCATTATCACTTTTGTATATATAATATAATTTATTTTTTAGTATTATTCATTATATATAGAATAATTTTTTAAGATTAGAAGATAATGGAATAATTACTGAATGTAATATAAAAACAATGGAAGCTGACTCGTTGGTCAACTTTGAATTTGATTTCGATAAAATAATAAACAAAATTATAATTAAAGTATCTTTAAGCCATGGTTTTTAAATGCTTTATCACATAATTATTAAACAAGTCTGAGGGATTGAAAGAAGCCTTAACTGAAATCGATGTTTCAAATGATATAATAGAAATCGTCATATCAGTGGAAAAACAATTTATAAGATTGAGTTCATTTGGACTCATAGGAGATACTCATGCAAGTATCTAATACGATAAAAAAAGTGTAAAAAATTGATTTCTTTTATTTAAAGGTTGATATACCTGCAAGTTCCGATTATATCGAATCTTTTGATTGCAAAAAAACTCAAGTTAACAGATATAAAGTTAATTTTATTAAAAACAGTCTTAAAGCATTAGTTTCTTCAAGTAAAGTTGCAATTCGTATAACTGATACAGGTGTTATGGGTATTCAATTTCTAATTCCAATTCCTGAATTATCAAAAATGGCATTTGTTGAGTTTTATGTAAATAATTTTTTTTTAAATAATGAAAAAATTCTTTAAAATTTTATTTTTAGTTTTGTCCAGATGAGGAACTCGAATAAAAATTTAAAATAAATTATAAAAAAAACTACAATAAAATGATCTTTTTTTAATTTTTTTGTAATTTTCAATTTCAACAAAAATGACGATTAAAATCGTCTTTATTTGCTTATTCCAATTCGATTTAAAATTAATTTAAAAAAAAGAAGAAAATGAGTCAATCTACCTTTCGAAAAGTTAACATTGAAGAAATTCCTCTAATTGAATTAAATAATGATAATATTCAGAAAGAATGGGATAATTTAACTGATTCTTTGAAAGATTCTACATTTATTGCATTGGATTTGGTATGCGTTTTGTTCTTAATTTAAAAATTTTATTGCTATAAATTAAGGAAATGACAGGTCTTGGAAAAAGAGAAGAATTAAATCATTCGTAAGTTATAAAAGAATGTATAATTTATTAAAGTTTAAAAAGATCAATAGATGAACGTTATAGAATCCTTAAAAAAGTGGCTTCATCATTTAGTATTTTTTCACTTGGAATTTCGTGTTTTAAGATTTATTCAATCGAATCTCAGAAAACAATGTTTGTAAAAAACAAATCATTCAATTTAGCCCTCTTGTGTTCTGATCATTTTATGGTTGATCCAGAATCGATCCAATTTCTCATCTTTAATAATCATGATATAAGTCTAAATTTTTCTAAAGGAATAAAATACTATAGGGGAAATGATAGAAAGCAAGATGAGATTTATCGACAATATCCACGAGAACTTTTTATTGAAATTTCTAATGCAAAAAAGCCGATAATATTACATAATGGATTAATTGATTTAGTTTTCCTTTATCAAAATTTTTATGCAGAGGCTCCAGAAAATCTAATGAAATTTTTAGCTGACTTACGTGAAATATTTCAAGGTGGAATATTCGATACTAAATTTATATCAGAGTTTTATGGAAAATACAATTGTTCTTATTTGGAATATCTCTATCTAAAGACGTAATATAATTCTAGAAAAATATTTTTTTAAGTTTTTAATTAAGATTTGAAGGTTGTTTGAAAATTCAAGTCATAAAAGGCATTTTGTGATTCAATTTAACGAATCCATTCAGCTTGCAGATTTTGAGATTAGTGATGATACAGAATTAAGCGAAAAAACTATTTGTTATCAATTTTATTTACACGGTAATTGTCAAAAGCTTCTAAAACAACAATGTCATAAAAATCATGATCTAAAATTAATTTTCAATTATTATATTAGAAAAGAAAATCATATTTCAACTAAATTTGATAAATGTTTTCATTCAGAAATAAGTAATGAAAATCAAGCCAAAATCAATGAAAAAAATTTAACAATTTCACATAACGCAGGTATTGATGCTTTTATGACCGGACATGTAATGTTATATTTAATCTGCAAAATTTCAAATTTTGAATATTTGTGTATTTTGGATATGAATGATTTCAACATACATAAGTTGAAAAATATAGATTCATTAAATTTTAACATCAATTTATCTGGAAAAGATTTTCCATTAGTAATACAGAAAAGTAAATTTAACTCAATTTCTTCGCAACATAAAGAGAAAAAAAAGAAATTGCGGTTAAATTAATTACATTATTTTTCCGAAGATTAAAAAAAATGTTCATGATGATTTTATTAATAAAAAATAAATAAACTAGAATTTTTATTTTTCAAATTAGTTTTTTTGGAAAGATAGTTTTAGCAAATGTTTGATTTATAATTACAGAAAAATATCATATGAACTTTAAATCATAAAATTCAAAGATAATTAGAAAATTGTCCTAAAAAACAAATTCTGATTAAAAAAAATTTACTAAGTGCAATACTATTTCATTTAATTATAGATTATAAAATTGTAGTTATCATTCAATTTTAAAGATTTTAATTATTTTCAATTTTATATCGTCTTAGTAATAAATACAAATGGAGACTCAGCAAGATATTACCTCTTATAAAGATATTTCATCGAAATTCGATCCTATTTTAACTTCAATAAAAATTAAAAATATAGATGAAGATGAAAATGTTCAAGAATTATATGATGTTTCATTTTTATTATCTTTTTTTGATAATATAGTTGGTCCAAATATTTTACATGTCTGGACTTATGATGTGTACTCTAAAATGAATTTGAAACCAAAATCACATCTGAATGATTATCTTTTAGAATATATTTCCATACATACATTGAATGGGGAACTTTATCAAGATAAACTATTGGGACAGATAAAATACCGACTTTATTTTATTAAAGAAGTTAATAGTGCAATATATTCTGTTTTTTTTGATGCAAAGACAGCTGACATGAATTGTTTGGGATCAACAAATGGTAATATGACTACAACTGATTCTCAGGACATGATATCATTGAAAAAAAAATCAGAAAATTACCCAACATTAAATAATTGTTTATCACTGATCTTTCCATTAGATAAAAAAGATATGTTTTTCAAATCAACATTATTAAATTCCAGAGTTTTTTTGAATTTTTTTGAAAATGTTGTCCTAGAATACAAAGCATTAGCCCATATTGGACCAAAAGTAAGTAAAACTTGCAAAACTTGGCTAGTGATTTAATCTCTGTATCCGCTTTCATATTCTATGCTCTACAAGAAGAAAATAAAAAAATTAGGTCTAGGAAATTAAAATATTACTTTATTTAAATTATTTCATTTAAATTTAAAAACTTTTTTAGATCGGAAAAGCATCATTAGCAATTGACTATCTTACAAAAAGTATTCAAAATTTTGGCAATATGGTTAAAATTCTTAATCAAAATGGAATATTGAAAACGAAAATGTTCTCCGATGAGGGCTTTGATTATCAAAATAAAATTCAAGTTAATTTTTTTTAAAATTTTTATTAATAATTTTTACCTAAGACTTTTCTTTAGATTGATGATACATTCTTAAATGATGTTTATATGTTACCTTCGATTCATTCTATGATAACAAATGAATTTGTTTTAAAATCAATCACTTCTCATTTAATTACAAATTTTTATACAATAATAGTTGGTAAATCATCATCATTAGTTAACAAGGTTATTTAAAATTAAATTTTATAATTATTAATATAATTTCAAAATACAAAATTTAAAAAAATATACCATATAATAGTTTTCTAAAAAACTTATATATTTTAATAACTATCAATTTCAACAAATATAAATTTTAGCTACTAAAATTTAATATTTTAAGATGATCAATACATTGGCTTTATTTATGCAAAAAGAAAAAATTCAACTAAGTTGTTATGCAGTTTCGGATTATTTAATGCTAAGTCCTTATATTATTCTACAAGGACTTGTTATTGTAATTGTTTTTTTTTTAAATTTGAAGCAAAATTACAATTAAAAAAAGGAAAGTCCAGAAAACTTCAATGCAATCTTAGAATCTGACTTTTTATTCAAACGTGATTATCCAACAACTATCATAGACATAAGCAATAAAACAGTTTGTAGAACATGTATTGGTAAAGAATTTATACATACTAAGTAATTTGGAATTCAAATTTTATCATATTTCAAACCAATTATTTTTAGAGAGAAGTTCATAAATCAGAAAATAAAATATATTTTCAATAATATGAGTCTGTCTGAAATTAAAACTTTAAGTCCAGCAGATGATTATTTAAGTTGGATTTCATATTCATCTAATGAAAATCAGCCTAAATTAATTAAACAAATGCTTCAAGAAATAGAATTGTTTGAATCAGAATTTGGAATTAAACAGTCATTTATTGAAAAGAAAATAAAGGACTTTAATTTTATGGCATTGAGCTTAATTGAATATATTAATTGTAAATTGTAATTTTAAAAATTTATATTATCAATTTTAAAAAAGTAAATAATTGAATATTAAGATTAGAGTCATCTTGTGAAACAAGCAAACCCTTAAATATTTCGCGGAAGGTTCTGATTAAAATATTGGATCTGTCAACAGAAGAAGACTTAAATATAGTTTTAGCGTTTGCTAATAATTTGAAGCCTGATTTTTTTCAGAGTATTATTTTTAAATATTAAAACAGTTTTCTTAATTAAATCTATAAATTTTATTAATATATAAAAATAAATAAAATTAAATTTTCAATACCCATTTGCTCTCTGATATCAAAATAATTTTATATTACTTAAATTATAATTTGCAAGAATAATTTTTATCTAGGAAAATTTCAAACTATACTGTTTGGTTTTCTTTTGTTTTGTTTGTTATGCTTCGCTCAATACCATACATGAATGTTGCCAAAATGACAAATGATGAGCCCAGCAAAAACATCCTTAAGAAAAAGAAAAATTTAAAATAAAATTTCTTTTTTACCTAGAAAAACCAAAATAAAAAATACCCGCTTGGCACAAAATCTTTTAGAATAAAGTACGAAAATATGGATGAAAGAATTATAGATAACGATGTAGCGAATCCTTTTAGAATATTATCTGCGTACTTGATTACTGCAGCAATTACTAGCCCACCAAGTGCCTATCAAAAAAATTAAACTAATTTAAAAGTTAATGTCTAAGTTACTTGTAAAGCTATAACTGTCCAGACAATCGAATTATATCCTTGAAAAAATCCATTATTTGTTACAGCCTTGTGATCATAAATATAGACACTTATATAGCCAATAATTGTTCCAAAAAACCCTAAATATTTTTAAATAAAAATACGTTCATTTTTCTTTTAAAGAAAGAACCTAATTGAATATTTCTCATCCAAACTCCAGTTGATGAGCCTTTTAGCAACTTTTCAAAATAAACACCTGCAAATCCACTGCTAAAACATGCAAATAAAACAGATAAAAGGCCAATAAATTTTTGGTTAAAATTTTTGTCGATATTTGATTTAGGAGTAGAATCATTTGGCCACTAAATATATAAGATAGTATTAAAATTATCTATCTTTAAAAAGCAAAAGTTTATAATATTCATATACTTGAACAAGGGAAACACCAGCCATTAAAATAACCAAAGATATCCATTTTAAAGAATCAAGTTTTTTGCCAAGCATAACTACGCTAAATAATGCAGTTGTCAAAATTTTCAATTGATATGTTACTTGATATGTAGCAGCATCCAAATTTGATAATGCGATGTAGAGTAAATTATTCTGTAGTGTGTAAAGTCCAGCAGGTATTAAGAGTTTTAAAGTCTCTATGGGCTTTTGAATGATTTCTTCGTGTAATTGCCTTGTCGTTAAAGTGATTGAAAAACCTTTAAGTAAAAGATGCAAAAATCTAGTTCAAAATTAAATCTGATTTGTACCTGATTGAAACCAAATTATAAGTATACATGTGATTAGTTTCATTATTTCAGCGCAAACAACAGCTGTTGATGATAAATATCGCTGTCCTTGTTTCCCATTTTCATTTGATAAACTAGCTGTTCGCGAATACCTCATAACAAGAACTAAACTCGATGTTTGAAGTATTAGCAATACAAGACTAAAATATTTGATAAATTTGTCTGAATTTTGAACGTTGGATTTCATCTTTTGGATAAAAGAACCCAATTTAATCTTGTAAAAAAAATTAATTTTTTAAAACTGATGTCAATAAATCGAATTCTGAGAGCAAAATCTTAATAATGATACCTTTGTGACAAGGATGAATTTATCCATTAATTTTTTTTTTCAAATTGAGTGTAATTTTTTTTAAAATTCATAATTAGAGTTTAAAAAATAAGTTGCCACAAAGCAGAATTTTTTTGTAAAAATTGTAATTTTTTATGCGGCCTAAAAGGTAAACTTAAATTTGGTTTTATAATGCTAATTAATTTCAGAAAAATTTTTGAAGTTGTCCACAATTTAAAAAGCTTAAAATTTTACTTAACTCATTATATTATTTATAAATTATTTAAAAGTTAACTCAAGAAAATAAAATTTTCTTACTTTTGAACAACTCAAAAATTTTGTCATTATAATTTTCTACTAGAAAATATTTATTTTCAAAAAATTGGTGAACCTAATAGATAAAAGACAAAAAGTAAAGCAACAATAAGACATTGATTATTGATTTTGTTTATCTAAAAATAAGAAAATAAAGTTTTTATTTTTGGTAAAAAAGATGCGACAAATTATACTGCACAGTGTTGCAGTATTTTTCAAATATATTTTATTTTATTTATCAAATTAGGAAGAAATTTGTTCTGTATTTTTTTGAAATTCACAATACACAAAAATTTAAATAATAGTTAAATTTCGATCAAACATTTAATATCAAAATCAGTTAATTTTAATGTTTAGATTGTTTATATATTTGATTAGGCAGTTTGATGGAAATTTACAACGCTAATGAGAAAGATTTTTACGAAAAAAAAATTGAAAATGTAAAAAACTAGTAGATAGCTTTAGGTAAAGATTTAATTTTAATATTATTATTTCTTATATTTTTTAAATTAAATAAATCGTTTGAATTTAATGTTATGCTCGATAATGTTAACTTTAAAATGAAAAATGATCACCTGATTAAAAAAAAATCACAGACATATATTGAAATTAATAACAAGTATTAACAAATAACAAATCTTAGATTGAATCTTTTAAATAATGATTAAAGCTAACATTTCGAATAACAGGAAACAAAAACTAAAATAATTAGAAACAATAACATTTGAATAAATAACGTATGTTTTTTTTTGAAAAAAGGTAAAGTAAGATTAGTTCAAAATATTCAAAAAGGTGAAAAATTTGCTTAGAATAATATTTATTTTGAAAATATTAGATAAAAAAATATTTCAAATTGTTACATAGCTACATCAACCGATAAAATTTTACTTATAAATTGTCAAGATATATTTTGCTATGAAACCTTAAAAATATTCCATTTTAATAATAAATTTCAATTTTAATAGAGTTTATTTTCTACTTTTTATATTTTACATTAATTTTTAAATTATCATGAAAAATAATCAAGCAATTGGAAATTCAATTCGTTCAAAATCGAATAAATTTGAAAATGATATAGAAAGAGAAAATTTTTATTTTCAATATGAATCAAAATTAAAAAAGTATAATCAATTAAATGAAAAGATTCGGAATAAAAATGCCAGCAATAAGGGATTCAAAGATTATGGAATTGAAAATATGACAGAAATATGCTTGAAAAATGGAATGGTATATCAAAATGAAATTAAAAATACTACAATAAAAGTATGAAATTAAAATTTTTTAACTAAATTGAGGATTATTGGATAATATTTAAACATATAGACTTTATTTGATTTAGTTAAAAATGGAAACTTAGAAGAGTTGGATGATATATTAAGTATTCCAAAAATTGATATCAATTTAACTTGGGTAATATCTTTTATCATTTGAATTTTTTTAAACAATTATTTTAGTTTTCTGAAAATCTTTTGATGCATGCAATTAGACATAGAAATGAAAAAATGGCTGAATATCTCATATTCAAAGGAATTAATTTAAATCATGAGGCCAAGTTAATGGTCTAAAATATCAAAGCATTTTTATTTTAATTCTAAGTATTTTTTTAAAGGAATTTAATGAAAAAATTAATTTGGTAACCTGTACTGCATATTCTTGTAGACAAATGGCTTACGATTATCAATTATATAATATAGTTGACCTTATTGATATATTTAATTCTCGAGCGAATAAAAAGCTAAAACATTTTCTAATCAAACGATATATAAATAATATGAATCAAAAATACAGCGATCAAAGAATATTTGATAAAATTCTAAAAAAAAGATTTAGCTTAGGATTAGGATATGATGAAAATACGGAACTGATTAATAATGAAGTTGAATCGATAATATCAAATGAAAATAATTTGTTAGAGGAAATCGATTTGATCAAACCTAAAAGTGATATCGAAACTTCGAATGGCCTTAGGAATAATGATTTAGATAATTATGATGAAAATTTAAATAAAAGTTTTTCGAATTCCACGACACAAACGAAAATAAATGAACAATTCTATGAAAATCTCTTCGAAATAAGACGAACAAAGAATTTACTTAATGATTTAACAAAAGAAAAACATTGTAGCCAAAGCTTATACGAAAATAAAAATATGAAGTCCGAAAATTGTGATATTAGTTGGAAAAAATCGGCTATTATTATAAACAAAATTCAAAAACACAATTATTTAATATCAAATCGAAAATTAAAACCTTTTGAATCAAAAAGCATATATTATGTGAAAAAATCAGAGAATATCGTGCCTCTTAACAACCTAGACATGAAAAATCTAACCAAAAGTCTTTCAACTATGAATAATTTTTACTATATAAAAAATATTGAAAAAATATATCATAAAAAAGTGAAAACAGAAGAATATTATAGAAATAAAAGTTCAATTTTGAATCATCCAAAAGAAACATAAACAGACTTGAAATTTTAAAGAAAATATATTTAATTTGTTGGATTGTTTTGAAATAATTACATTATTCATACATTTATCTAAAAAGATTATTTTAAATTATTTCTAATAAAATGTTTGCTTTAGACTTTCATAATTTTAAATTCCTTTTATAACGTTAAATTAGGAGTTTATGTAAGCTTTTGCGACTCTAATTGATAGGAACCTGTTTACATATTAAGTATATTAATAATTTAAAACTTAAAGAAAAAGTCTCATAACAAAAAAGTTTTATTAATAAACAAATAAATAAAAAATTATTTAATACTTTCTCAATTTAATTTTCAATTTCCAAATTTTATATCTTTCAAATTTACATCAGCCAAAAGGCATAAATTGAAATAAATAAAAGGAAAAATAATAAAATAATTATATATTTCTCACGGTAAAGTGTTTATATTTTTTCTGTAAAAAAAAAATTCTTCAATTAAATTTAAATTTCATATTATATAATTGTTTTTAAAAAAAAAGTTAAAAATTAAAATCATTTTGCTAAAATATTTTTAAATGTATATTAAAATGTTTTAAATTTATTCATTTATAATTAGAATAGCTTTTTTATTTATCCTTAAGTAGACTTGAATTCTATTAATCCATGGATGAAGAAGCTCATTTAATCTACTAGTTGATTAATTCATAATATTTTAACAATCTTTAATGGACAAATAAGGTAGCAATATTTGAACTTGTTTTTGTTTGAGAAAAACAGTTGTTTGAATGATTGCTTGAAATGTTGAAAGATTGTTGAAGATTTTTTAAATTTTGTACTAGTAAAGCATTTTTCTGCTTTTCCTTATCATAAATTACATTGAGTTTTTCTTTTTTGTTGGAAATTTCCATCAAATGATCTACAGCTGCTTTTAAAATTGTTAATTTTGACGCTTTTTGCTTATCACATAAGTTTGGTATATTTGTTCTTAAGGTTTCAAATAATTTTTTCAAGTCATTACGACGCTGTCGCTCGCTCAAAATGTGAAACGCTCTCTTTTCTGCTGGATTTTCGCTAGAGTAACCTAATAAATTCAAACGGTTATTTCGTTTAATTGAAGTAGATGTTAGTCCAGTCATCTGAGAAAGTTGTTTACTTTTCCTTTTTTTTTTGTACCTAAATTTATCACTTAGCGGAATTTTATCAAATTTTTTGTCAGATAATTCATTTATCAGCTTATTAGTATTTTTAGCTTTATGGATTTTTGTTTTTATGGGCGTAGAACAGCTAGATGAGTCATTGCTTTGACCACTACTCGTAAGAGATAACGGAGATAGATTGTTGGAGCTTATTTGCAATGGAGAATTAATGTTACAACTTTCTTCATCATCCTCATCTTCATCATCAACACTATCATCAGTAATTTCGTTATTTTCATCATCATTCCTATGAAAATCATAACTTTTTTTTCCAGAATTAAAATCGTATTCATCTTTTAAAATCAAATCATTATTATTCTTAATTATTTGATCATATTGCAAAATACCCGAAATTTCAGATTTGCTATCTAAAAGATTTTGTTTAAAATCACTAAGTCTATCAAAAGTTGTTTCTATAGAACTTATTTGTAAATCATTATTGCTGTCCGTATTTACTTTATCGACTTTAGCGCCTGAAATTTTTGCTTTGTCATTTGTTTTCTTCAAATTTGTGTTTACAACTTTATTCATTTGAGGTTTTGCAATCAGAGTGGTGGTTACTAATTTTGATTCATTGTTTATTTTGCTTGAGTTCTTACAGTTTTTTGTTAAGACATTGCTTAAATTACAAACTGAATTTTTTAATAAATTGGAAGAATTGTAAATAGGTTGTGTTGGTATATGTATAATATTTGAAGATTTTCCTTTATTTATTGAGGTATTTCCAAATATGCTTTGTTTAGTACATAAAGTAGTCGTCTGATTAATTTGCCGAATTGCCGAGTTTGAATTATTTATTGACGTAGTTAATATTCGGATTGGATTTGTCAAGCTTTTTTGACTTAAATTTCTGGCTGATAAACTATTACCAGTTCCAGTGGATGGAGCAACTATGTGATTATTAGAAGAGCTAACAATTGAGTTTTTTCTTGATTGATCCAAATTTACTGTATTCATCAATAAATTTTGTGATTTTTTTAATGTAGGAGATGAAATGGATTTGGATATGGTTGAAATGGCAGTATCTGAATTATGCACAAATGAGTTTTTTAAGTTGTTTGAAATATCAGATGATTTGAAACTGTTGTTAAAATTATTCAAATTTGTTGTCTTAGTTAAATTACTAAAAATTTGCTTTTTTTCACCTAAGATAGTGAAATTTGAGTTATATTTATTGGTCAAGGGTCCAGTATTTGAAATAGTTGAAGCAATTTCTTTTACTGAATTTGTATCGTCTAAAATTTAAAGAACTATTAAAAAAGGAAACAAATAGATAACTTTTCTTACTTTTAATGTTTGGCGATTTAAGGCACCTGGCCAACAATGAAGGTTGATCTCTGTGCTGAGAAGCATTTTTATTTGGAAAATTCATTTGCATTTTTTTATTTGCAATGTTGTTATTTTGTGTTACTAAAGTCGATGGTTGGTGAAAATAATTATGATGACTTAAGTTCGGATTATTAAATTCTTTATTTGAGATTGACAGATAACTATTTTCCTTTAATTCGAGATTGTTTTTTGTTTTCATATCAATATGACTTCCATTGTTTAAACTCAAATTACTATTATTTTGATTTATAGATACAACATCTATTTCTTCATCATCATCTTCTTCTAAATTTTCTGTTTTTAGATTATTCTCTAAAAGTGTATTTGTGTTTGTCCAATTTTTTATTGAGCTCATTTCAGTAAAATGTAAATCATCTTTTTTATTAACTATACGATAAGGAAAAATTTGATCCGGATTAATGCAGTCAATAACTTCAATACTAGGATCAATCAGAGAAGATGACATAGATGAGGGTGAGCTTATGTCAAGATCTTTTTTAGAATTACTAATTTTGGATTCTATGTTAATATTATTATTTTTATCTTTTAAATCTGTTGAATTATTCAAACGGATAGTTGTATTATTTAAAGCTTCGGAAACTTCTTGACTACCATTTTCCAATTTTGATTCAAAGGCTTCAGATATATTAAGCTTTTTAATTTGATTATTTGTAATATTCAATGCTTGATTTAATGAATTATTATTGATTGTAGATTTATTTTTTCCGTTTTCAATAATTATTTGCTTTAATTGATTAGTCGATTTTATATCCTTTGAACCATTCGCAGAATTTGATGATTTATTAGCTATTATTGAATTTCCTGAAGATAGAACTACAACTAATGGTTGTGATCTTTTGGTGGTATTTGATAAACTCTGTAAGTTAGATAATGAAGAAGATTGATTTAAAACTGTCCTAGTAGGCAATTTAATGGATGGTGAAATTTTATTCGTAGGAATCACTTTTAAATTAGAGTTTGTATCTGCTTGATTATTGATAGAAGAATTTGTTGATGATGTCTTAAGAATGTTGTTATTTTTATTATCAATTTCAACATTTTCAGTCTTAGTTTGATTAAAGTCATAAATGGATTTATTTTGAATTTCTGAATTGCAATTATCACTATTGCTTCCATAAATAATAGAATTCCTATTTGATTCTTTATTATTTGGTTTCTTTGCAAGAAAATTTTGATTACTAAAATCAGTGGTTAAACGTGATATACAATCTTCATCTAACATTTGTTCCCAACCTTCTAATTCCAAAAATTGACTAAGATCAGTATCATCAACATCAATATTTAATCTATCTATTTCCAACTCATTACTAAATAGGCCAGCTTGTTCATGGTCAGAAAGATTATTTAGAACATATTCAATTTTTAGACTACTCTTAGAGTTATTGCTACCATTGCTACTATTCGAACTTGTATAAATTGGCACTGGTTTAAAGTTTTGATTATCCATTGATATATTATTAGTAGTATTTTGAAGATCTATGGCGAATTTTTTGATTCTAGATGACATCGATGTCGATGATACCGAAGAAGTTGAATTTTTATGCTTTCGCTGTTGGGATCGCTTTTCACGAATAGCCATATCTCTAATAGCTATAAGTGTATCATGATTGTCAATATGATTTAATTCGTTTGTATCATCTACATTTAAATCACTTAAATCTAACAGTTTTTCTGCCTTTATTTTATCATCTTCGTATTGATCTAAAAACTTGATATTTTCTGATGAATTATTTATATTTTTCGAATCGCATTGATCGAAATTGAAATCAAAATCATCAAAATTCGGAAACAAGCAATTGTTTGATGAAAAAGAAATTCTTTTTTTCCTTGTAATCATATCATTGTTACTAGGTTTACCATATAAATAGCCGTTTCCTGTTTCATTTTCCTTAAATTCAATACCATCATTGTTTATCGAAAAATTGCAATTAATTGAAGGTGATCCAGAAAAGGAATCAGGAATATTAAAATAGTCCATAAAGCTACTGTTTGATATTTTATCAAACGAAAAAGAAAATGATGTGCCATTCAATGAGTCAAGAACCAAATCATTTGCTGTTGGTGTTAGTAATGAATTCTCAACCACATTTTTTGTTCCATTTACTTTTGTATTTTTTATATCAATACTTTTAGAGACACTATTGTTTATTTTTGGTGAATAAGTAAATGATGACTGTGAAGAATAATTTGAAGGTGATTGCGAAAAATCTGGTGAATCTGCATCAAATGATAAGTCAGATGAGTTGAAATTAAATCCAGGATTTTCTTGATTAGACAGGATATTCATTTTATATTTTGTTGAATAATAGTCATCAATGCTTGATGTTGTTAAAGCAATAGTTCCAATGGGTGATGGAGACATAAACTAGTGAGATAATTCTAAATATAATTTTTTTAAGATATTTATCAAAAATTTTTCTTCAACCTTAGTAATAAAAGTACTCTTAGGAAAAAAAAATAAATTTTAATATTGATTAAATGGTTAAGTTTTGGAAATAAACTAAAATTTAAGGGCTTGAAATTAATTTCATTCTAAATTGCGATTTAAAAATTTTAAGACTTTTATATTAATTCAAATTCACTTATTCGTATAAATATACACACTCACTTTGTCTCTCCTAGATTCTCCTCTCTCTATTTTCTATGTATTTGTAAATCACTCTCTCTCTTTATTTTTAATTTGTATACTTACTCTTTTAAACAGAAAATAAAACTGATTTAAATCTTAGGTCCTAGAAAAAAAGAAACAAATAAAAATTTCAAGTAGATGCTGATTAAAAGACGTTGAAAGAGTGAGTTGAAATTCATAATGTTAAAATCAAAGAGATCAAATGAACTAACAAGTACCGCTTTTTTGTTTAAGTTAATTTAAGTTTGATTTCTCATTCTTATAATTTTCTTATATATGCTATATTTTTAACTACTTAATTAAAATTTGAAAAAAATTTTTAATTGATATTTTACTGAATTTTTTTTTTAAATTGATTGTGAAATTTTATTTTAAAAAATTTAGTATATTACTATGATTAATCCTGATTTAAGATAATTTAAATAATAGGTTTAGAACAAAAATAACTTTTTTTTTGTCTGAATTTTTTCCTTTTTCATTAAAAAATTCTCTTTTTGCTAATCATGTAATCGCAATATATTGATATTATACACAAAATTCAATTTTACTGAAAATGAACACGTTGCAATCTTTTAAAATCATTTACTTTAATGTTATAATATTTATGTCTATATTGATTTTGATATTTCTCTTCTATACTTGAAACAAATCATTAACTAGATTAAATGAGCAAGAAAGTCTTTCTTTTTTCATTGAAAATGATACAAAACTTACGATGGAAAAAATAAAAATTTCATATAAAAACGTTTTTTTTATAAATTTAACGTTTTTACTCGTGATAAAAAAATTAATTTTTTTAAAAACACCATTCTAATTTTAAAAACGTAGTTATAAAAAAGATAAGAAAAACGTTTTTTTAAATTCAAATAAATAAAAAATTTTATAATTTAAAATCAATGATAAAACAGATGCTGATTTTTTTCTTAAACTTTGTTCAACTAGTGTATCAAAATATTTTATATTCCATTCTTTCTAACATTAGAACTTAATCTAAAATAATAAATTTTTTATCTGTTTTACTAAATTATGAATGGGTATGAAACGTGTGTTTTATGCAAAAAAAACTAAAAAGAATTCGAGTAAATGAAAAGAATGGCTTTAATTTATAATCAATGGTATATTATAAATACACCTTTTAAAATTTAAAATTTATTCAAAAGTATCTAAATTAAATGATATCAAAAAACGTGATTTATAGAGTCAAAATATTTGGTTGAATATCATAATGAATTTATTACCCAAACCTAACAGCCTAAAAAGTTTAAAAGAAAAAGTTAAATTGGAAAAGCGTTTTTTCCTGAATTCAAATTTACAAAATTAATGGTGATTTAGCAAAGAAAATGGCAGAAAATCGCCATAAAAAAATTAAAAATAAAGATAACTAAAAAATTAAAATTTAAAAAAATTTTTTTTTCTAGTTTTCAACTAACTAAACGAACTAAAGATTTAAGTTTTTAAATTATTGAGCTTTTTATATTTCATATTGAATACATTTGAATTTTGTTCTTGAAGAACTAAGAATATATTCGACCAATCGTTTCTTGAAGTATTATTTGCTTACTTGACCTATAGCTCTTAAAAGAGATCAATATGATTAGTATGCACACCTTAACAAAAAGTTTAAATTTAAAGTGTTGGCAAATTTTCATAATTTTAACTTATCTTTCCATTTATCTTTATGGGCCTTTATTGTTCTATTTATTGATCTGACATAGCTATCTTTTTAATCACTAAGATATCAATATCAATCAAATTTTGTCGTTTATTTTAAATATCTAATTTATAATTATATATAAAGGCTTCAAGTATTTTTTATTTGATAAGATACAAAAAATTTGTGATAAATCTAAAGTATTTACTATAATTTCATATTAGCTCCAAGTTTAAATTTGAAACCTTTTTTCAAATAAGCATTATGCTATATTGACTTGATTATGTTCATTTTTAAAATTTGATATAAATTTAGATCAGTTAAACTTTAACTATAATTTTTCTTAACTAAAAAGTCATAAATTTAATCGAATTTACTATTTTCAAAGATTTTATTTAACTCAATTAATTAATAGTATAAAAATATTCTCTAATTCGAAACCTTCCTAAAAGGTTCAGTTAAAATTTTACAAAGCAGAAATGGAAAATTAAATCAAATATTTTTATATAATTTTTGAAAATAGAGCATCATATCAAATATAAAACAGTTTATATAATAATTTAGAAGTTCATTATAGCCTAATGTTTGATAATTAATAGTTATTTTTTTAATCACTAAAATATTTATTTGTTTGACATATTAATTTTCTTTTTAACTATTTAGATATTCCTTTTGATTTAAACCTAATTAATTCTCTTATTTCTTATTTTTAAGAGATTTTTGGCGGTTACTTTCACAAATTCCTTTTTGATAAATATTTAATAGAATTTAACTATACAAAACAAACGCTCAAATTTTTATTTTTTACTTTGCTGCTCAAAAGTTCATCATAAAAAATAGCAAGATTCTAAATATATTTTAAAATAATTATTATTATAAAAATAAATTAATTAGTAAAAACAACGATAAGATATAAGCTTTAATTCATTACTACTAAAAGTATATTTAAAAGATTTGATTCATAAAAAACAAATGATTAAATTTAAATTATTATTATTATTATTAGAATTGTTTTATTTTTTTCTATCTGAAGGAGCTTAAACTCGAACAGAAATATCAATAAATAAATTTCCTAAAACTTTGACATTTGAATTGTCTATTTCAAGATCATTAGATCATTTGATTTCTGGTGAGGTTCATTTTAAATTTCATTTTTCTCGAATGATTTTGAGCAGACTTTTCAAAGGTCAAAACGATATTTTTTTCAAAAAACGAGTCAATGAAATTTGAGAATTATTATCTTAATTAATAAACATTTTAGTTCGATTCTTTATATTGATAAAAAGGAGCAATGGACCGGTCTTGCGAGTCATTTTTAAAATTTTGTTTTAAATTTTATTTAAAAATGAAAATTAAAATTTTCATTTAAATATCTATCATTTGCTTTTTTCTTTCAACGTCTGAGTAAAATCCGTCTTCTTTTGGTTAAAAAATTTCAAAATTGAGGTCGATTTACTTGCTTTGATTGTATGACTTTGAAAAATACTGATTTTGTGTTGGTAGAATTTACCATTATTTGAATATTTACCATTAAGTTCTATTATGCCTTCCAAAGTTTTTATTAAACTACTAAATAATTAAGAAATTTGTTACTTGTGAAAAATTAGAAATATTTTATCCAAATTTTTCGAAATTTATCAAGTCTTAATTTCCAAAGCAACTGATAAAGAAAACCGAAACCCAAAACGAAAATCCTACAGGAGGGTAAATGATATGCATCCTTTCTCCATTGCTGTTCCTTGACTATGCAATGAGGAAAAAACTGAAGGACAGCAAACTGGCATTTATTGGGAAATGACTCTCAGTCGGATGGAAAATCTCAGGATCTTGATTTTGCAGATTTTATTGCTTTAGTATCACAAGTGGAGGGCCGTATGAGGACCGAGAACCTGAAACGGAACACTAGTTATGAAGGTCTAGAGAAAACATCAGAAAAACTGAATATAATCAAAATATGAATATTTATTTCTCTTGTAAGTTTATCATCTACCCATCCTTCAATAGGTAATTATTAACGGCGTTCCTGTCGAAAACTAGAACATCAACGAGGTTAAGAGCTTCCTTAACGACAAGGCTCCGGAGGACGGGTTGTCGGAAATCGCCGGCATGAATATCAAGTTGCATAACGCATGGCTATTTCATCTTCCAAAGCATCTTCGACAACTTTAGAATTTTCGACCTCTTGTGGAGACAAGGAAAGGTCTTCAACGGCTACAGGGTTCGGTTCAGAGCCAAACAAATCAACTTTATGGAGTGGTCGGCCTCAAGAGATCAGGTACCTAAAGGAGATGAAAAAAAGACAAAATGCAAATTAGGAACGATTCCACTCAAAGCGACATGGATACATTCGAAAAGAAAGACGAAGGTTTTGAATAAAGCTCTAGAATAGTTTGTTTTTCAAAAAGATATAAATTAATAATAAATAAGTTCTTTTCATTTGGCCCTAGACTCTACCTTCCAAACATCACAAACTTATAAAAATTGAAAATCTTAAATCAGAACTAAAACATGAATATGTTTTTAACCAGAAGTATCCATTTCAATTTAATTTTGATTTCAATCATGAACGCTTTTAAAAAATAATTCTTAATTTTGAAAAAAAAAACAATCATAAATTTATTACAAAATAAATTTGAAAAAATTGAGGCTGAATTGAAAAACTAAATTAAATAAATCTAAAAAAAATTTCGTTTCACCTTTTAATATTCTTTTTAGAGACTGAAAAGAATTAAATCATATTCGCAATAACATTTCTTTTCAAAATCTTTAAATAATATTTAGATTGACCATATATGATTTAAAAAAACATGATGTCTAAATCTTAATTCAATTTAACTAAGATTGATTCTCAATTTATTCAAAATTTAAAAAATCACTTATTTTCCTTCAAGTTCAAAAATTGAATTTTTTTTATATCATCAATATGCTACTTTTAGGTCGATATTGCAAATTTTATTTTGTTTTTAATTAAAAATAATCTTTTTTACAAATAATAAATTCTAATGTATGAAGAAGCAAAAAATCGAAATATCAAATATTTGAAATGAGATTTTTCAATTGATTTTTAATAAATACAATCAAAAAATAAGATACATTTATGAGAAAAATCTTCTCTAATAAGCTTACACCAGCTATTAAGTTTCTCTAGAGAGAATTTGCCACTTTAAAAACTTCTAGAATCAAAATACGAAATAGATATAGTGCTTATAGTGATTTAGAAGACGCATAATTAAAGACTCTTACATCCTTGTTCATATTCAATGTATATATATTTAAATTGGCAGACAGCAGTATTTTAATAAAACTCTAAAAAATATTTGTATAATTCAGTTGTGGTCATAAACAATAAGAATACCAATAGGTTACTTTGTAAAATATATAAATTCCTTAGCTAGGTAGTGTTATTTTATAATATAAATCATAGACGTTTTTTATCATTGACGAATAATAAGGAAACGAGCTTATTTTCAACATTAAAGATGGTTTAAGCTTTCAAGAGTTGAATAACACAAATTTAGCAGAAGAACATTTGAACTTTTTCTGAAGAAAAAATCAAAAAAAAACAGATGACTTTTTTTGATTCAACAATGGCCAAGACTTTTTTAATAATAAACAATTTACAATTTGTAATTTTTAACTAGATTTTATTAAAAATTAAAAATTATTTTAAATAAAATTATAAACTGAAATAACTTATTGTTAAATCTTTTAAAACATATTTCCATAATTTAGTCCTAATAAAATATCACTGCAGGCGTTTCCACAGTAATAAAATAACAAATTAGATTTTTTAGATTTGAAATAATTTAAATACCAAAACGAGACTGAATTTAGTCTTATGCATTAGCTTACAATATTATTATTATTTTTGGTATTAATTAACATGACACTGATTATTTCTTGAAATTAGAAAAAATTTTTGAAAACTTAAAAAGATAAAAGTACTAATTATTTTCTTTTTTTTCTGATGAGATGAACTTTTCAAATGTAAATAAATTTAATTGTTATATTAGAAAGATTCATAATAATTTGCTACCACTAATGATTCAAATAAAATTTTGTTTAGAGAAAGATTAAAATAAGCATAGCATTTTCTATATTATCAATTTGTAATTTTAAATTTTTGATTTATAAACTTATTTGATGTTAAGTTTTAAAAACGAAAAAAAATTTTTAATTATAAAGGATAACTATTTAATTTCATTTTAAAAGGAAATTTAATTATAAATTTAGTAAAGATGAGTAGTAAAATCTAAATAGAATCTTGTTTAAATATTCAAATTTATTTTTAAAATTAACAATAAATTTGAAAATACGAAAAAAAATTGGCAGACATTAATTAAAACTATTAAAACGTTTGTTATCCTAATTACTTTCTGGTTAGATTTTGTAGATCATTATTTACTTAAATATATTGAATAGCTTTTAAGCATTTTAATATCATATAAATTTTATAAAAAAAAAGTTTATTAATGATTATTTTATGAATTTTTAAGTTTAGTTTTATCTTGATTTAATAAAGATTTTATTAGAAATCCTTTTAAAACTTAATTAAAATTTTTAATGTTCAAAATTAAATAAATCAGAAATTTGTTATTTTTGTAATTAATAAATTCTTCATCTAACCTTGAACTCAAGAAATTTGACAATTAATAATCTTTTATATAAAGAATCGAAATTTAAAAAAATTAATTTCATTAGATTAAAACTAAAATGATGACGAAGACCCAAATATGACAAAAAATTTATTTACTTAAATTAAAATTCAAATAAATAATCTCAGAATATCTCAATACATTAAAATGAACTTATCTCGAGAAAAAATATATTGACAATGAAAAAAATAAAAACTGATTAAATTAATTTCTAATTTAGAATGTACACTTTTAATTAAATTGAAATATTCAAAAATTTATTTTTTTTATTAATATTTAATCTTAAAATCTATTTTTACAGTAAATTTGAAGGTATTCAGACAAATAAGATATTTTTTTCTAAAATTTGCATAAATTGTGTCGAATTTGTTTTCTCTTATACCTAAGCTCGTAAATTGAGCCTCAACAAAATTAAAAATAAAAAATTAGAGCAATCAAGAATAAAATCCTTTTTGAAATTTAAACGATAATAAGATAAATACACACGCTAAAGAATACATTTATTTGATCCAGTGGCATAGAACATAACATGGAAAAGAAAATATTACAATTAAATTTTTTAACTATTTTAAAATTTAAATATTTTTTTATTTGCTATAATAAAGACTTGTTAGAAAGAATATAAAAAGCAACTAAGTCTTTGATATATCCTCTATTTTCTTTTCCCCGAAATTTCTTTTTTTGTTCTCGTTCTCTTCTATTTTTATTTACTGATAAAATATTTGAAAAAAAATTCTAAATCAATTTGTATTCATAATGATTAGATTTTAATTTGAAAGAAAAAACTTTTTTCAGTTCATTCTTTCAAGTTTTTCGTAGGTTCAAAACTGGTAATGTTTTAAAGCTTTTTTTCTTTTATTAAATATTTGTAATTAAAGTTTCAGTTTAATATAAAATTCAGTTTTACATTGAATTTTTCATATATTTTTTTACCTGGTATATTTTTATGGATTCTTATTTAAATGAAACTTGTTGAGAAACATCTTCGTTAATTCTTGATACCATTTTTTTTGAAGAAATTTATAAGATGATAATCTAATTAAATTAAAATCCAATTCAGTTTTAGATAAAGTTTAAATTAGAATTAATATATCCGAATAATTAATTATTAAACTTGAACAAACAGAGAATATATTTAAAACTATATAGTTAATTATAGGCTTCATGAAATTGTAATGTTAAGGTCTCTAAGTGAAACACTAAGCATTTTAAAGAGAAATTTTTTAAATTTCGAATATGGAAAGCCAAGCTATTGAAACCAACATATAAAATTTCTGTTTAAACAAATAAAAGAAAAATTAGATTTAAAAAAGAGTTTAAATAGTTAAACAAAGATCATATCAAAATTTTTCTTTTTATGCAGGGATGCCTTTCAATTAAATTGTTTCATTTTTCTTATTTGTTTCAGAATGAAAATTCTCAATATATTTAAAATACGGGACAAAAACTGAATCCTAGGATTTAATAAAATATAGTTTGCAGTCATATTTCTTGAGCATGCTTTGGTATGAGACGGTAAAATTTGATAATTTATTCTATTTAAGAATAAAGAAACTTCTGAGGTTTCCAAATTTAAACTAAAACGAATCACACTAATCTTAATATCCAGTCATAGTTCTTAATTGACTAAATTTAATCGAAATATTTTAAATTAGGTATTTCAAGACATCTAAGAACCGTTTTTAATTAAATATTATAAAATTTTCAATGTTTAATAATGTCTAATACAATTGTTTGCATCCGCTATTGCCAAAGTTTGCGAATTAATTACAACAAAGGCTTGATATGTTAAACAATGTCTAGTCGACAGATAAGTTTATCTAACAATTTTGACTTCCTTATTTTCATAGCGATGAACCTGTGCTAAGTTTAACTAAGCATGGATTTTTGAATCTGAGTCGTATGTAAACGTAAAGTTCCTATAATTTCTTCTTTATTTATTTTGTCTACTCTGTTGTTTGTTCAATCACACTTTATTTAAATCAAATAAGATTTAAATTTAGTGAATATAACGATTAAAATTCATACATATATCTAGTTAGCAAACGAATAAATGTAAAAGTTTTTTTTGTGATTTTCAAGCATATAAAGCGGTATTTAAACTAATAAAATTTATTATTAAGCTAAAACTTGATTGAATTGACATGATTTTTTGTACATGTGCAACAAATTAAAAAACTAGGAAAAATTAGGTTTATTGATTTTTAATTAATTCTAATTCAAGTTTCAACAAATTTTGGTAAATACTTGAAATAATAGATTAACACTTTTAAATACAAAATGTCTCTTTTTTATTGATATTTTGTACAAGACTTTGATACAAGATTTTGACATCTTCACTTCATTGTAAATTGTTTTTAGCTTAATTCCATGTTATATGCGTTTTTGTATATTAGACTTTAGACACGTGCAAATCCCCACGACTGTACTTAGTCGAAGACTATGTGAGAAAAAAAGGATTTAGATAAAATAAGATGACTCTAAATTTCTTTGAAAATTGTCTTATCTAGCTTTTGTTCTCCATGGCCATTTTCTCTTTGGCTACTATTATTATTTGTTTTACTTTTATCTATATCTTTTTTTAATGGAAAAGCCGAATTTGCTAGCTTTATTTTGAAAATGAATTTTCAATTCCCTATCTATTTTTGTTTTACTTGATAACAAAATGATTATTTGGTTGCTTTGAAATTTTTGTTTCAAAACATACAAAATAATTCATTTTGTTACTTCTATTGTTGATGTATTGACTGTATTTGTAAGTACGTGAGCACTTAATTCGATTGCTAAGCCGAACTGTTTCTAAATTGAGCGGTTCTAATATTTGAATTTTTTATATTTGTTTTGAAGAGACAAAAAGACTAAATACAAGATAGGATTAAAAAGGTGAAACAAAAGAAATTTAATCAAGTGTTCAAAAAGTGGCCAAATATTTTTCATCAAGAAATTAAAATGAAATCTTGCCAATCACAAAAGATAAAAGTTAAGGAATAATTTTGAGTTAAAAATTTGTATAGATGCTTTTACTAGGATTGAATGTAAGATTTGCTGATAATTTTCAATATGCTGTATAAAAGTAATAACTTAAAATAAAGATAATGTAAAAAAGAAATAAAAATATATCGAATTAAACGAACCTTTCGAATTAGCAAACAACTCTTTTTAATCGAGAAAAATAAAATTAAAATTGTCAGATTTTAGTTAGAAAATTTATTTTCAGGTATTAAGAACATTTTTAAGCTTTAGATTTTTGATATTTATTTTTAGGTTTTATTTTTAAAAATTCTAGTTTTCTACCAATTAAAATAAGACTGTTTGTTTATTTCTTTTATTTCTAATATCATTGGATAATTTGAAAATCTGAAAAATAAAATAAATTTATCTATATACATGAGAATAATTTTAAAGGTATTAAAATTTTGGTTTTAAATTTTTATTCCATCATATTCTCATTAAGGTGTTCGTTATTTTTTCATTTTACTATAGCTTGTTTATCAGTAAAAAAATTATTTATTATCAATAAGTTTATGAGAAAATTTCTAACTGCTTTAAAATGCACACAAAAATGGGTCTATAAAATTTAGACTTAGAACTTGGTACTTTTTATATTGCTCATCGAAATTTAGATAAGAATTTAAAAATCGCTTAAGATTTTTGGCGATAATATAAATGTGGTTCAAATTTAGCATAAAACACCAAAAAAGTAATCTTAAAGGAACTTTCTTGTTTTAATCTAAAAACAATTTTTTATTGTAAGAGAAACACCAAGATTTATCGTGGATTACCACCAGGAGTATTGAATTTTTTAGTTCGACCGACTAATTGCTTGTGTTATGGCGTTTGGAATCTAATTTATCTTTTAAGTTAATCATTTTAAAAATAAACGCCACTAAATTAGTCTAATAAAGTAGCTTTATTAAATAAATGCCTCTTTCATTAATATTTATTTTCTTCGATTAAAGATGTTGGCTAGAAATGCTAGATATTATCTATTTTTTTGTTTTTTTATTTGTTGTTTGTAACAAGTTGTTGTTTTTGACCAGAAGTAATGTTGCCTGATGCATCACTTCAATGTCTAATCTTTCTTAATGCCAATTGAGAATCTTTTTTTAATGATTTGTTTATTTAAATGTTAGTTGAATTTTTGACAGACTTACTAGTCGGAATACTTCTTTCATTAAGATTATTTTTTTAAATAAGAAGAAGATGGTAATTTTGAATTTATCTTGATCTAATTTGCCATAGATCTCAGCAGTTTTTCTAAAAAAAACATTAGAATATCCAAAGTGAAAAGTTCATTTTAAAGAAATACAGGACCAAAGTACTCATGCTAAGTTTTAGTTATGTTTACTGAAACAACAACAAAAAATTCTAATTGCTCAAGTAATATGCAAGATTTAGATTAAGATAATAATTTTTTGTAGTTTCGTCAGATTTTCTTGTTGCTTTGATTTTACTTGCAGATACCGCGCGCGCCTTCTATATTGTTTTATTTTTATACCACTAACTCATTTTTTATTTAAATATTTTTTTTACATAGACTTTTATTTTCATTTGCTCGCCTATTTTAATTAACTCCTAATTATCTCAGGTTGTTTTTAAAGATTTTTCTTTTAACTTTAAATAAGATAAGGCTAATAAAAAGCAGATTTATTTCTTAAGTATATATTTTCTAGTTATAAATTCTGATTGATTTTGATATTTTAAATTTCGTTTTCATTTAATATTTGCTGTTGTATGACAAGTTTAAGCACTTTTCTCTTATCTTGACTAGTATTTATTTTTCATTTCTAATCCATTTATATAATCTTCTAAAAATCTTAGTATATTTCATTTCATTCTCATTTATCCTACTCATTGTAATTGTGCCTTTCGATTGTTGTCTTTTTGCTTTATGGTAATTAGACGCAAAAGAAACTTTTACTAATTTAATTTTCATGAGCTTGTCTTTATTTTTTTAAGTTTTATTTTTTTAACACGAGCTACGCTTTTCGAATATATTTCAATTTTCAATTATAATTGTTCATTTCACATAAACCAAATATAGCTACAATTTTTAAAGTTAATTTATTTATTAGAATATGATTTAGAGAAAATAAATGATGAAAAACAATATTGAAATTTCAGCACAAAACGTAGTAATGGACAACGACGAACTAGACATCGAAAACATAAGTGACAATGAAGTAGAGTTAGAAAACAAATGCGTTATGGATATTGAGACAGACCAATACAAAAATACTATGAAGCGAAAAAGTTATCCATTAATTTTGGATGATGAATTTCGCAAAAATATCCTCTTAAACAATTACAATAATATTCTTACCAAAGAAGAAATTCCTATTGATTTATCATCAAAAAGATCCAAGATTGATAATTATTCACTAACAGCAGCTCTAGTAGCTGCTAAAAACTTTGGCTCATCCAAGCAACAATCATCTATTACTGATACACATTCTTCATCTTCATCATCTAGCTCAACTTGTGAATCACCTTCTCCTTCGTCCACTTCAACTGGTTTTTCATCTTCGTTTTCTGTGTCGTCTATTTCTCCGCCCTCTCCACCATTTGCTCAGCAATCGACACATCAACAATTTCTAAATCTGAACAGCCAAGCAAATCCTTTATTGCCTTATTTAATTTCAACTTCGTTAAATTTTGCAACAATTTTTCAAAATAGTCTTTCTTTTCCACAAAAATTTTTTCTTCAACCTAATTTGCATTCTACACTAATTAATGGACAATTCGATTCAATAATTCACAATCACAATAATCAAAAGTTTAAAGATTTGAGTAAAAATTCTTCTGCAAATCCAAGAGTTATTGTACCCACGAGTTTTGCTGCGGATAAATGCCATAAATTTGATACTAATATGATGAGAAAATACTTAAAAGAACCTAAGGATATAACTGTTCTTATAATTCATGCTAAAGTAGCTCAAAAATCTTATGGAAATGAAAAAAGATTTTTCTGTCCCCCACCTTGCGTTTATTTAAAAGGCAGTATCTGGAGAACTAACAGCAACAGTGGCAACAGCAGTAATAAAACTAATCATACAATTTCTAATCATAAATCACTTGTCAAACAGGATCAACAATTACAATCAAACGTATGCACGTTTATTGGTATTAGTAATTCAGAACGTGAACTTCAACCCTTATTATTTGATAATAAAGTAAACATATCACAATAATAATTTTTTTGTTTTGCATATATTAGATTTTTGTTTTCAATCCTAGAATTTTGCAGCAGCAAAAACAATGTTTATATCAGATTCAGACAAAAGAAAGCATTTTAAACTCGTATTCCGCGCTTATTATAAATCAGGAATAGAAATTGGGTCATTTTTTAGCAATAATATAAAAGTTATATCAAAACCATCAAAAAAAAAGCAATCAGTGAAAAACTCTGATTGTAATTATATTTTTAATATAAATGAATTTAATTTTTTTTACAAATTGACTCAAGAATTTTATTTAAAGTATGTATAGCATCAGGAACAAGAGTAGCTTTATTTAATCGCTTACGTTCGCAAACAGTAAGCACTCGGTACTTATTTTGTGACAATGGAATTTTCTATGCTAGCGCATATCAATGGGGATCGTTTATTTTATATTTAATAGACGATAGAGATTGTGATAATGACGAATTCATTGTTAAAGATGGCTTTATTCATTATGGTGCTACAGTTAAACTTGTATGTTCTTTGAGTGGCATGGCTTTACCTAAACTAGTAAATAAGAAAATTATCATTCTATTTGTTTGAATTAATCTTTAAAAATCTCATTAGATTATTCGCAAAGTGGACAAATCACAAGTTGTTTTAGATGCATGTGATGCAGTATCTCAATTGCATAAATGTGCGTTTTATATAAAAGATTCAGATGATATGTATTTGTGTTTATCTCAAGATCGTATCATACAATTTCAAGTAAAGTAAAATGTGTTTTTTTCCTTAATTAATTATTTCTTTAAAAGGCAACAACATCTCCTAAAGAACATAATAAAGCCATAATTAATGACGGTGCATGTTGGACAATTATCAGTACTGATGAAACAAGATATTCTTGGTATGAAAGTATGGGCCCTTCTAGCGAACCTATCACTCCAATTCCAATTGTAAATAGTTTGAAACAAGTAAGAAGCTTTTATTTTATCTTAAGTTAAAACTATTTAATAATAACAAAATAATCATGTTATAATTAGCTAAATGAAAATGAAAATTTAGTTTTGGACTTAAAAGGAGAAAATTTTAATTCTAATCTTAAAATATGGTTTGACGATATTGAATGTGAAACAAGTTTTAAGTAAATAGTGAGTCGTTTTAGTTTTTTATGAAATAAAATATTTTTCTATTTAGATGCTCAACTAATATAAGATGCAAAGTTCCAGATATCAGTTTAATGAATGAAATACAAAGAGAAAATATTAAAAATCATAGACAGAAAGTTAGTTTTAAAATAAAATAATTAATGTTCTTATTTTTCTAAAAATTAAAGGTTTCAATATTGATGGTTCGAGAAAATGATGGAGTAATATACAATACAGGCTTTCAGTATACATATACAGATGCGAATTGTAAATTTGAAAAATTTTATGATAGTTTGAAAGATCCTACAAATGTTTATTTTCCTAAGTATTCTTTTAACTAATTCATTTTTTATGATATACAATATAATTGTAAATTTTTTATTTTAATTTCATTTTTTTAAAATTGAAATTTGTCAATTAGATATTTATCAAGATTTTTGTTTCCGTTTTTCTTTTAATAAAAAATATTTTCTAAAATTAATTAATCTTCAAAATTAAATAATTAATACACTCAAGTTTAAGTATTTAATTAAACAAATTAAAATTAAATAAAGATAAATTTATTTTATTTTTAAAAAATAAATATAATAATTCAAACAACTTTGACTTAGTTATTTGAAAATTTTCAAGTTTTTTTTTTTAATTTTGAATAATTTTGTAATTTTTTCTTAAAAAATATCAAATATTTTTAAGATCTAGTTTAATTTTTAATTTCCTTATCAATCTATAATAATTGACGGTTTGCAACGAATAACCATATCTTTGTTTGGGTCTAAATTGGTTAGAAACATAACAGTCTTTGTTCTGTTTGGTTTTACATGAATTTTTCTTATAAGGTTGTTAATATTTGATAAACAATTTTCACTTTTAGAACAATTTATTTCAAGTTTGATTAGTTCACTCGAAATATTTTCAACCATTATTGCTGACCAAAAATCATTTTTGTAAACATGTAAATTTACTTCTGGTATATCTTTGATTAAGTATGTTAAACTCTAATTTAGAAAAAATCAAATAAATTTGTTATATATTTAATAACTGAATACTTTTGATTGTATAATTTGTTTTAAAAATGTTTCTGATGCTTTGATTTCATATATTTCACTAAGTAATATTTGAAAATCGCTTGTTTCGCTATAAATATTTACAATAAAAGGAAAACTCTGGTAATAATGACAATTTTAACTAATGTTTAAAAAAAAGAATTTAAAAAATACTTGATCGATTGTCAATGTATTATTGAATCCAAGATTAGTTAAACCCTTTATTATATCAGTTTCATCTTTATTTTCTTCTTGGGCTTCCATTAGATGTAATTTTAAGAATGACTTTTTCGTCAGCTCATTTCTATCAAATCCTACGAGTTCTTTATTAAGGATACAATTAATTATTTAATATTTGATAAAAATTAATCAATTGTGTTTGATTTAGAAAGAATCAAAAGTAATTAAATAAAGCTAACCACCAAGAAATTCCCATTCCTTATTAGGAATATCTTCATTTGATCTAATAAAACTGTATAAATTGAACTCTTCCTGACTTAGTTTTCCATTTGAATCCAAATCAATCAAATCAAATACTAAATTTAGTGCGTCTCTTGAAAAATTTAAATGTATAAGTATAATAATTTAATAAAATTATTTCTACCTAAATTTAGAAGATAAAACTGTTTTACCATTCAAATCTTGCTTTAATAATTGAACTTTATTTAATTTATCACTATTAAAATGTTTTTTTAAATGACATCCACTAGTAAATGGAAATAAAAAGTATCGACCAGATGTTAAATCAACTTTGCAACACGATTTCTAATAAAATATATTGAAATTAAATTTAAAATTTAATAATCTACTAGTAGATTAAATTCATTAAATAGATAAAATATTTTAATACTACAATAAAAATTAAATTTTTATATAAATTTTGTTATAAATATGAAGCCAAAGTTATTATAATATAGTTAAAGATTTATTTAAAAAATTACATTATCCAATTTTGTTTCTGTAAAGCATTCAATAGATAACTTATTATCATCTCTAATAATAAACAAACATACATCCATATTATCTAAGTTATGAACTAAAAATTTTGATTTTAAAGTAAATTAAAGTAAATTTAATTCGATTAGCTTTTTCTATTTATATCTGAATATGAATTTTGAAAATAATTGCTTAGATAAAACTTTTATCCTTTATTAACTACTTATACAATAAAAAATATATTTTCTGATTTTATTCAATCAATTTATTAGTATAAAAACATTTTTTTTGATTTATTAAGTCACAGAAAAAGCGAATCGATTTTCAAAGTTAAATTACTTGAATGAAGTTCAGTTTTAAAACTTTCAATTGTAAAGAATAAAGTTGAATTATGATGTAAATCTAAACAAAAGGAATTTGCAACTATTCCATTTACATTTTCATTAAAATAAAAGCCTCCTTTAGTTGATTTATAAGACCATTTTTTTAGGTTTTTCGGATATTGTAGATTATATTCATTAAATGAATTTGATTTTGATGTCAATTCAAATTCTTTAACCTCTTTAAAATTATCGATTTTATTAGTAAAAATTTTACAATTGCCGAAATTTTTTGCATTTTTTTTTAATTTTAATTTATTTCTAATAAAAAAATTTAAATATTTAAAAGAAACATTTCAACTAAATTATTATTGCAAAATCTTTCGGTAAACAATTAACTATATTACTTTTCTTATGAGATGCTTCGATATTTCGATTTGTCTTTATTTGTTTCAAATTTTTATTGAAATTGTCAGTTTTTTTATTGCGGTTTGTTTTCAAATATCCAATATGTTCCAAAGAATCATTATTTCTATCAATACTATTATTGTTAAAATCATCATTAAAAGAGCGGTGCGATAACATCTGTTCGTTTTCGATTTTAGCTAAAAGATAGATTATTTTTTAACACTCTATAAATCTAAAATTAATACTTATCACATCCATTTTTTTCATTGTATTTCTTTTTGACTTTTTAATTGTTTCGATTATCATACCGATAAACTAATTAAGAAATTATTAAAATATTTTAAATTTATTATAAAAATTAATAATCAAATTCAAAAATAATAATTAATAATTTGTTAAGAAATTAAATTAACAAGAATACCCCCAAGAATGTAAAAATGAATATATATCAAATTATTATTTAATTATGATTTTGGAAATTTGATTAATAACTTATGTACATTACTTCTTCATAGCAAAATTTTCCATTTTTACGAATTTTGCAATCATTAAATAATTCTTCAATTTCTTCTTGATTTAATTCATCTCCTAACTTGAATTAATATTTTGAGATTATTTTTTATCTAATTAATATAAAAAATAGCAAACTAGTTTAAAATCAATATTTTTGGAATATTATTTAATCGAAAATATAAATCAATTTAACAGGCTTAAATAATAATTTTTTCTGAAATTATATGAATAAAAAAAATATTTTTTTCAAATTTTTAAGAACTAGTTTACTATTCTTAAATAAATGTTAAAAATAAAATTATTAAATTAATTACAATATCTCCCAATTCATTTATTGTCATAAAGCCATCTAAATTTGAATCTAAAATTTTAAAGGCTAATAAAAGATCATCTTCTGAAGTTTTTTTTTCTTCTGAAGCTATTTTACAAAAAATATCTATATCGATATCTAAAAATGGTTTTTTCAATTATTATAAATATGCTCTAAATGATTTTTACAGTTATGCATATTCCAGTATTTTTCAATAGCTTTTTTGTCTGGATTTCTACCGCATTGATGTAGAGCTAGAATCAAATATTATTTTCTTTCTTTTTTATTGTTGCCAACATACCATTCATTAGTTTTTTGGGTGACTTAAGGCATCCATTGAATCCTTCATTTACTGTTACAAATGCTGCTTTGAAATCTTCTAATGAGTCGAAGATATTAATTTTATTCATTTTTTAAATGTTTTATCTAAATATCTTAATTTTATTTATAATTAATTTAAAAACTTATATTATTTTTAATAAAATTGAAAAAATCTAAATTCTACCAAATTATTAAATAATCCTACTAAAATATAAGTCAATTTTCTGATAATTTTTTACTTTTTGGTTTTTGATTTAAAAAATAATTTTGATATATAAGTAAAAAATTGTTGCTAAGTTACAACAGATTTTTAATTCTTGGCCGATGAAAATATTATAACAAAATAGAATAAAAAATTTTTATAAATTATTTTTATATTATCCAAAACTAATACAGTCGTTAGAAATCAGTTTTTACTAATAATTTTTATTCTTGAAAACACATTGCTTTTATATTTAATTTGTTGTACTGATTAAATAATTTTAATTCGTTGATTTTATTTTTCCTTATTTTTTCTTTAATTTTAAGGTTTTTCCCAAAAAAAAAAACTCATTAATTGACCTAACTTTAATAATGATAGATTTTTTGGTTTTCATGAAATCTACAAGCCTTTATTGTTTGGCTTTTTTGATATTGAAATAATTTTTTGATGAAATAACAAAATTAAAATTATCATGCTCAAAAATTATTAAAAAAATAAATAAAAGTAAACATTCAATGTTAAACTTAATTTTTTTATGTCTGTAAATTTCTGGAAAAATTTTATGTAGAATGAACTAAGAGATTAAAGAGGAAGAAATATTTCAAATCTATTTGTTTTATTAAATTATCTTTTAAAGTATTAAGAAGCAGAATACTTGAAAATAAAAATAATCTTGAATTTTTACAAAAAAGCTGATAGTTTAATATTTTTAAATTGTGTTATTATTAATTAGATTTTAAAATGATGAATCAAAAAAAATAATAATTGATTCAAATTAGAATTGAGACAAAAATAATGACCATACATAGAATTAGAATTAGAATATAAATTTAAAAAAGAGTAAGTTTTATAAAACTAAAATAACGTACAACTATTTTTATTCAAAACATTTAAGAAAATAGTTAAAACAAAATAAAAATAATAGTCATACATACTGATCAGCAAATGTATTTGTATAATTTAACTTTACAAAAGGCTACTGCAATACACCTTGCAATTCATGGAAATTTTTCCGGAACAAAACAACAAGAAATAATAATATCTCGAGGTAAAATACTCGAAGTTCTCCGACATGATCCAAATACAGGAAAAGTGCATACCCTTCTATCAGAAGAAGTTTTTGCTATTGTTCGCTGTCTTCTTCCAATTAGATTAACAGGAGGGACAAAAGATTACATTATAATAGGTTCAGACTCTGGACGAGTTGTTATTTTAGAATATAATCCACAAAAAAATATTCTAGAAAAAGTATTTAATAACAATTTAGTATAAAATTAAAATTCTAATTCAATAATAATTAGATTCATCAAGAAACTATGGGTAAAACAGGCTGTAGGCGAATAGTTCCTGGACAATACTTAGCAACCGATCCAAAAGGAAGAGCATTTATGATAGGTGCTGTTGAAAAACAGAAATTAGTTTATATTCTCAATAGAGATTCACAGGCTCGTTTGACAATCTCATCACCGCTAGAAGCTCATAAATCAAATACAATTTGCTTCAATATTGTAGGAATAGATGTTGGTTTTGAAAATCCAATGTTTGGATGCCTAGAAGTTGATTATGAGGAAGCAGATCAAGATCATACTGGAAATGCGTATTTACAAACTAAACAATTATTAACATTTTATGAACTTGATCTTGGATTGAATCATGTTGTGAGAAAATTTTCAGAACCCCTTGAACAATATGCCAATATGCTTATTTCTGTTCCTGGTGGTTCTGAAGGACCAAGTGGTGTTCTTGTTTGCTGTGAAAATTATATAATTTATAAAAATTTTGGTGATCAATTAGATATCAAATGTCCAATTCCAAAGAGAAGGGTAAAATTATTAATTAAAGACTAATTAATTTAATTTTTTTCAAAAGAATGATTTGGATAATGTTAATCGAGGTATGATATTTGTTAGCAGTGCAACTCACAAAACAAAATCAATGTTTTTTTTCCTGGTACAATCTGAACAAGGCGATTTATTCAAAATTACATTAAAAACAGATGACGGATTTGTAACTGAGATCCGAATAAAATATTTCGACACGGTTCCAGTTGCAACTGCAATGTGTGTCTTGAAAACTGGATTCTTGTTTGTAGCAAGTGAATTTGGAAACCAGTAAGTATCTTTATTTTTAATTTATTGTATTATTATAAAATTTTTTAAAAGCTATCTTTATCAAATTGCTCATCTTGGTGATGATGATGATGAGCCTGAATTTAGCTCAGCAATGCCTCTTGAAGAAGATGAGACATTTTTTTTTGAAGCTAGGCAATTAAAAAATTTAGTGTTAGTTGATGAATTGGATAGTTTATCTCCAATTGTTTCGTGCCAAATAGCTGACTTAGCAAATGAAGATACTCCGCAATTATATGTTACTTGTGGACGTGGACCTAGATCTTCTCTGAGAGTTCTTAGACATGGTTTAGAAGTATCTGAAATGGCTGTAAGCGAGCTTCCAGGAAATCCAAATGCTGTATGGACCGTTAAAAAGAGAGTCGATGATGAATTTGATTCTTACATTATTGTTTCGTTTTTAAATGCGACTTTAGTCCTTAGTATAGGAGAAACAGTTGAAGAAGTAACTGATTCAGGATTCTTAGGAACAATGCCTACAATATCTTGTTCACAATTAGGAGAAAACGCTTTGATACAAGTTTATTTAGAGGGTATTAGGCATATTCGTGCTGATAAACGAGTAAATGAATGGCGAGCCCCTGCTAAAAAACAAATTGTACAATGTGCAATAAATCAACGTCAGGTAGTTATTGCCTTAACAGGTGGAGAATTAGTGTATTTTGAAATGGATATTACTGGGCAGCTCAATGAATATACTGAAAGAAAAGATATGGGCACTGACGTTGTTTGCATGGCATTAGCATCCGTTCCAAACGGAGAATTAAGAACAAGGTTTCTAGCAGTTGGATTAAATGATGATACTGTTCGAATAATATCTCTAGATCCTAAAGATTGCTTAATGCCTCTAGCTTCTCAAGGCTTGCCGTCTCCAGCTGAAAGTCTTTGCATAGTAGAAATGAAAGGTCTTGATTATGAAAACTATGGGAATGTATCATTAGAACAGCAACAACAATCTACGCTTTTCTTAAATATTGGTTTACAAAATGGTGCACTCTTGAGAACAGTGCTTGATCCAACAACTGGTGAACTCTTAGATACTAGAACTCGCTATTTAGGCTCTAGACAAGTAAAATTATTCAAAATCAATATACAGGGTTCTGAAGCTGTATTGGCTCTCTCTAGTCGAAGTTGGCTAAGTTATATGTTTCAAGGTCGGTTTCATTTAACACCATTATCATATGAAACTTTAGAGTATGCAAGCGGTTTTGCAAGTGAACAGTGTCCTGAAGGTATTGTTGCAATCTCAGCAAATACTCTGAGAATATTAGCTTTAGAAAAATTGGGCGCAGTCTTTAATCAAGAAATAAAACATTTAAAATACACTCCAAGGAAGTTTTCAATAAATTATGAAAATGGAATAATTTATTCGATAGAAACAGATCACTTAAGTTATACAGATAAAACTAGACAGGAAAAAAAAGAACAAATGGCTCAGCAGATGATTCAAGATGCTGATACTGATGAAAAAAGACTAGCTATTGAGATGGCAAATGCATTTATTTTAACTAAATTACCTGAACAAACCTTTGGTGCACCAAAGGCAGCTTGTGGTATGTGGGCTTCTGCAATTAGAATTTCAGATGTTGCGACAAAAGATACAAAAAATTTAATAGAGCTTGAACAAAATGAAGCAGCTTTTAGTATAGCATTAGTCAAATTTTCTGCGCGACCTACTAATCATACATATTTGTTGGTAGGTGTTGCACAAGATTTGAAATTAAATCCTAGATCTTGTACTTGTGGATATATATATACATATCTTTTAAATGAAAACGGAGAAAGACTAGAGTTAATTCATAAAACACAAGTAGAAGATGTACCTGGCGCAATTTGTGGTTTTCAAGGAAGAGCTCTAATCGGAGTTGGTCGTTTTTTAAGAATTTATGATATTGGAAAAAATAAATTATTAAGAAAGTGTGAAACAAAACAATTATCAAATTTTGTTTGTCAAATTCAAACTATTGGACCAAGAATCTATGTTTGTGATTCTCAAGAGAGTTGTTTTTTCATGAGACACAAATCTGATGAAAATCAGTTTATAATCTTTGCTGACGATACTCTCCCAAGGTTCGTAACTTCTATGACTCTTCTCGATTATAACACAGTTGCTATTGGTGATAAATTTGGAAATCTGTCAATTGTAATTTAAATAATTTAGTTTCACTTTTCTTAGTTTTCATTTTAGATTCGACTCCCTCCAGGAACTACAGATGAAGTAATGGTTGATCCAACTGGCGATAAAGGCCTTTGGGATAGAGGTCTCTTAAACGGTGCACCGCAAAAAGCTGATACATTATGTTCATTTTTTATTGGTGAAACTATTACAAGTTTGCAAAAAACAAGTTTGATACCCGGAGGAAATGACGCATTAGTGTATACAACTTTATCTGGATCAATTGGAATATTAGTACCATTTAGTTCAAATGAAGATAGAGATTTTTTTCAACATTTAGAGATGCATATGCGAACCGAATGTCCAACTCTTTGCGGTCGAGATCATACTTCTTTTAGATCATATTATCATCCAGTGAAAAGTATTATTGATGGAGATATTTGTGAAAAATTTTCAAATCTTGAAATTGGAAAACAAAAATCAATAGCTGAAGAACTTGATCGTACTCCAAATGAAGTATCAAAAAGACTTGAAGATATTCGAACTCGTTATGCATTTTAGTAAAACGAGAATAAAAAAGTTTTTGTAAATTTTTAAATCTTTGGTCTTTTACATTCTGATATAATTATTTCATTAATAAATTTAATCAATTGAACTCAAAATTTAATAAATCTTTTATTTTAAAACTCAAGTTTAAATTAAAAAATTTTTTTTTTCTTCAATTGAATACACTTTTTAAAAAAAATATAAGATAAATAGACCTGAAAAATTTTGATGATTTAAAAACTTTTTTTTTAATTACTCAAATTTAAATATTCTTTAATTATTTCTGTTGCATAATAAAAATACGAAAAGTTAAATAACAAAAATAAAAAACGATAATAGTCTTTTTAATTAAAAGTATTTATTTTTGATTAAATTGATCAAATAATGTTACTTTGCATTTTGTCTATGTGATAATTATATTTTTTAATTTGAAGTTTTAATATGTTTCAATATTCATTTTTGTTATACACAAAAAAGAAGTTTTATCTACCTTTTGTATCTCTTGAAGAATATTAATGAGTAGAAATGATGGGATTGATGCCGATATTTATATTTTTTCTAAACATGTTTATGCGAGATTCAAAATTAATTAAATTCATACTCAAACATTGTTTCTAATAGAAACTTTTTATTTCATTTATAGCATTTGTAAAATTTATGAAAAAGACTGTAAAAATAATAATTCAAAGGTAAAAATTATTATTTCACTTTATTTGGAGAAAAGAGAACGAAATTCTTAGTTTTTTTGAATATTATTCAAAGTATTTATTGTTTTTTTTCATAAAAATTAAATGAATTATAAATGCTAAATCTTAACAGTTATGATAATGTTATGCATAAAAAATAATTAAAATATTATAAAATTCACAATAACCCTCATGAAACCAAATAAAACATTAATTTTTTTTATAGAAACTATTGTGTTTATGAACGATATAAAACACTTACGGAGAATTTACAAATTATTTTAAAAATATTTGAAATAGATAGAAATTTAAAAAAAATAAAATGTTCTTGGTAAGAAATTTCACCAATCCGACTAAAAAAATTTTTAAAACCAAAAATTTATCAACACGGGAAATGAATGGATATAATATTTATAATCAATCAAAGAAATTTTTATCGAATAATATCGAAAAAATATCTAATAACCCAAATAATAGCTTAGTAATTAAACCAAATGGAATGGTAAAATTAATCGTTTACCTTCCTGCTAAAAAAGAAAATTGTGAGTTCAATGTAAAGTTTTTAAACGAAAATATAGGAAGCCTAATCGAAAAAATAAAACAAGAAGATGGTTCTATTGAAAGAGTTCTGTTTTATAATTATGGTAAGTTGGTTTTATACAAAATAATATTAATATTTTTTAGAAGGAAATCGAATATCACAATCAACACCGATTGGTTCAGTAATTCTGAATGAATTTAGCATTAAAATCAATGATGAATTATTATTTTTTAAACCACAATCTACTTTTTTAAATTTATCTGATGAAAATTCGATTAAAAATATGCAAAATGAATTGGATAAAATTCGTGAATTAGTATCAAAACTTTACCTACATATGAATATTGATCAGTATGAAACTGACAAAGAAAAAAGAATTTTAGATGAAATAGAGAATTTGAAAAATGAATTAGAACCTTTGGAAAATATTAGACGTGAGTTAGAATTTAAAGCAAAAAAGCATACAAATAGAATGGTTTGGTTAGGCTTAGGTTTAATGTCATTACAAGCAGGCATTTTAGCCAGATTAACATGGTTTGATTACTCATGGGATATAGTCGAACCTATTAGTTATTTTGTTTCATATTCTGCTGTAATTGGTGTATACGCTTATTATGTTCTTACTCGAAAAGAATACGGCTATGAGTCTGCAAGTGATAGAATATTTTTAAGACATTTTCATAAAAACGCAATCAAAAACGATTTGGATGTAAAAAAGTACAATAAAATAAAAGATAATATTTATTTTTTGGAAAAAGACTTAAAAAGAATAAAGGAAAAAAATATTTTATGAAAGGACAATTAAGGCGCATTTTTTTAAATTTCAATTATATTTACGAATAAATTATTATTTATATTGAATATTTAAATATTAAATAAAAAAGTTTTAAAAAATATAACTCTAAAAAAACAAATGTTGGTATAAATTTTAATTTTTTTAAATATAAAAATAATTCAAAATTTAATTATTTGATTTAAATTTATTAAATCTAAATTTTATCATTAAATTTTTTTCAATCATTATTTTCTTCTGATTTTGACTGATTCAATAATTTTCCTGCAGTCGTATTAATGTATTCATTTATGTAAAAATCTGGCTCACCAGCTTTATATCGCCTACCCAAATCGAATAAATTTATCACAGATAACTTTTAAAAGATTATTGTAATTTTTAAAGTTTTTAAAATGCAATATTACTGTTGGTTTTGAAGGGAGAGGTGGAAGTTGAAAAATAGATGGCGGTTGTGTAATTCTCAAATCAGTTCCTGATGAATGAAAATATTGTCTTGCACGTGGATTAAAAACATTGCTTGATTTTAAAGGCATAAAAACAGCTGGGAGACAAAAGTCATCTAGGGGTTTTTCATAATAATTGTTTGTATCAAGTCTATGTTGAACCGCCATTTGTTGCTCGATAATTGCTGCTTCTTGGCTTACGTATTTTTCTATTATTTCTTTTTGATGTAGATAACTTTTTTCATTGAATTGCTTTAGTCGTTCATAAAACTTAAAAATAAAAAATTACTAAACGAAAAACTAACTCATAGTATTACTCCCTCATGCATATTTTTGTTCCAAGATGATTGTTTTGGTATTGAATCATTTGATTTAAAATTTTGATTATCGTCTACAGTACGAGCCTTGCTTTTATCAGTGATTTTCTGTCTAAATGAAAAATATTCAAAAAGTCTCAAAAATCAGATAAAATTTTCAATTAAGTTTTTGAGCGAATGAAAATTTTAATAAAAAAATAAAAAATAAAATTCCTACAATAAATTTTTCTTCTGGTCAACATTTACATTCATTTTTTTGTTTTTTTTAATCGGTGAATCTGTTGTTTTTAAATCATCTATTGATTTTAATTTAGCAATTTCATTCTCGAGTCGAAATATGACTAATTTTAATTCATCAAGTTTCATTCTAGATTTAATCATTTTTATTTTTAATGCAATAAAGTATAATCTCACTGATAATCTTCATGGATTTCTTCAATTTTCTCATCCCTAATGAATGTGTTTCTACTTTCAGCAGGTGAATTAGGTCTTTTTTTGGGGGAAGATAATTCTCTTTCAAAAAGAATTGGAGAACATCCTGTTTCATTTGTTAATTTTGGTTTTAAAAATTCCCTAATTTCTTCTTTGTTTTGATGATCAATATCAATACTTGTTAAATTTTGTACCAAATCTTTAAGAGATTGTGTATTTGTAGATTTATTAGAATTTACGACATCCGGTTTGCGTACCCAAAAAAACATCAAAGGTATCTTGCAAACTGGATCATTTGATTTAGCGGCTTTATTTTTGTTCATTTCAAATGTAAAAGGAGATCTTTTAGATAGCATTTCATATTTATTAAATGATTCATCTGTTAACAAACATTTATCAAATAATTTGGATGTATCAACATTTTTTAATTCTTGGTTTGTTTTTGAATTAAATTCTCCAATTTCCTCATACATATTTTCTTTATGATATAATATTGGTAAATCTAAACTATATACGTCATCCAACTGTACTACAGAATACGCAAGCAATTCATCACTTTCGTCAGAACCGTCTAACTGAATTTCTAAACTATCTTCGCTCGAGGTACTTAAAATTTCTTTGGATGAAGAGTAATCTTTTACTTGAAAAACAAAATCTTCATATTTATTAAGATCTATTTTTCTTTCAGTTTCTTTATTTTTTTCAATATCGACTTCTTCAAAAAAAAAATTGGAATTTAAAAAAAATTCAAATTAAAATTACTAGGGACTTTGGGTTTGTTCCCTTTTAACTGATTTTTATTGTCGATTATTACAACTTTCTTGTATGAATTAAATTTAATTTTTTCTTAATATTTATAAAATTAACTTATAAATTTTACTTTTACTATTTCAAAGCTTTTTGAATATTGAGTTATATTTCCTAACGTTACTTTAAATTTAATTTTTTTATTATATAATTCGGCTGGTTTGAAAACTCGAAGTATGAAGTATCGAGTATAATTTGGCTCACCAGTCCAAATATCTTTATCAACCATATCAACTTCAGTTTGTATATTAATATCAACACCTTGTTTCTAAAAAAAAGTAACAAAAATTATTTTTTTAATAGTTAAAAGGATTTTACTTTCTCTTTTTCATTTTTTCCATCATCTGAACTTTCTTGTGAAAAAAAGTCTTGAACGCTATCAACTTCATTTATGTAATTCTAAATTTCAATTTTATATTAATTATTTAAGATACAAATAATAATTAAGATAAATTTCTTAAATTTTTCACATTTTTTTTAAACAGCAGCTAAAAAAAGTTATTAAGTTATATTTATAGATTTTAATAATTTTCAGATATTTTTGAATTTCAACTAGATATTACTCTAAGATAAATTATTTATTTTTTAATTACCTCTTCGCTATTTTTTTTTGTCTGATCTTCACTGAAATTTGATTTGTCAATATTCAGATCGCTATTTTCAAATTTATCATTAATTATCTTTTTTTCATGTTCAATATTAGATTTTTCATTTGTTCTTTTAAATTCATTAATTTCATGAATAAAATTTTCTTCAAACGAATCGTTATTTTCTCTAATGACCCATTTAACTAATTCGTCATATCCTAAATCGGCTTTTTTTTTAAAATTATCAATTTGAAATCTCCATCTTCGTCCGTGTCCTTTTGATTCACTTAGTTTAACAAACAGTTTTTCCCAATTTAACACTCTTTTCTCTTTGGCAAATAGTTTAGTTTTTTTTTCTACCATTGCAAGCCTTTTAATGGCTAAGTTTAGCAATTGTTTCTTGTTTTCATACATGTCATGAATTTTTTTCAATAAAATACTATTCTTTTCCCAAGAAGTTGAATATATTTTAACAAGCCTCAACAACTCATTTATTGGTGTGTTCAAGTCAGAAAATGATCGAAAAACTCTACCGAAAATCACTGTCAGCTTGTAGAGAAGCGGTGGTGGTAAAAAATGCATCAAAAGTTCATCTTTAAATTTAAGCATTTCTTGCATTGTTATTTGGACTTCAGAGAAGCTTGTTTGACATGTTTCGATTAACACATCAAATTTTAGAGATAATTCTATGTCACCTTTTAATTTACTGGCAGATGTTAGTCTAGCTTCATTTTCAAAATCTTCTTTGACAGAATCTAAACCAAAGTCTAAAAGGATTCTTTTAGAAACTTTCTAGAATTTTAAATTATTTTTAATTTAGACAAACGAAAATCTTTTTATGACTTAAATCAGTTACTTAATTACCCTATAGAGTAGAAAATTAGAAATTATTAATTTCAAAAAATACTGTTTTAGTCAAATAAAATAATTTTCGTTTAGATCAAAATCTAGATAAAATAAAAAAATGATAGGAGAATACTTTTTTGTTCCGGATTCATCATTTTCAAAAATTTATAATCAAGTTTTATTAGTTTATTAGTTTTTATTTAAAATTGAATTCTCCATGGAAATGAAAATAAATGCAATTAATGCAGTGTTGCTATGTAAATTCATCTTTTTGTGTAAGGTAAATAATTTAAACCTTTTTTTTTATAAATGAATTATTAAAATTTCTGAATATTTCCTAAAAAATTTTCTATAACCGCTATCAAAACTAAAAAACAATTAAAACACCTAGTCCCTAACTAGAGTAAAATATTAGTATTTTACAAAATGTTCATTTTCAATCGATTGAAACAGTTCGATAAGAATTAGAAAGAAAACAACCACTTTCAGTAGAAAAAGTACTTTGTGTGAAAGGATTAACAGATAAAAGAATTTATCATTCAGTTTTAACATTACAATTATACTATATCTTAGGGATATTTAAAAAAATTTAAACTTTTTGAAAAAAATATATCTTGTTAACTAAAAAAGTTTTACTAAAAACGAAGATATGAAAAATCTTTTGTGTCTAAATTTATAAGCAATACTGTAGATTATTTCGTTCCAATATTTGCTAAACGTTTGTTAAATGGTTGGTACGAAAATGAAATAGTTTAAACACAAGTAGTTTTGTGTTTTTTCGATCATAACGACATATAACTGGAGTCGAAAAAGATCTAAAAATGTGGATTTTTACATATTTTGGTGTCTAAAGTAGCGACACTAAAGTAAAAAAAAAACAAATTATTTCCAAGTAATTAATTTGTATTATAAGATCGGTCATTATATTTTTTTAAAAATAAACAAAAAAATTTTGAAATTAAAATCTATATTAAAAAAATAAATTTTTAAAAAATTGATCATTTTTTATTTTCATCTGAGATATGAATTTTCTTGTTTAAAATAGAATATGTGTTTGTCATACTTTAGTGTCTGGTTAGGGACACCCATTCAATTATCGTTTTTGTTAGTTTTTTTCTTAAAGTTGATGTTATGATATAAATCGTAAATGAAAATTTAATTGACTATGTTAGTAAAAATTAAAAACGCTTTTTTTTAATAACCTTATGACTTTTGAAATCAAGCCAAATTACTATTTACTTACTTTTTGTCCAATTAAAAAAATGAATTTTAGTTTGTTCCAATTTTAATTACACTAGTCATTCGGACGAAAAGAATCTTTGCCAAGGTATGGAAAACTATTTAGTACGTATTTGTTTTCAACTTCAACGATCAACCATGATAAAATTCAGAATTTTTCGAGTTTTTTAAGACAAATACTGGATGAAATAGCAGCGGTTTTTGGTAGCTAACAATTGTTCATCAACTGTCAAATGCTGGGATGATCAATAACATGCTTGTGAATTTTTCAATGAATTTTTCCCAGAGTTGCCTCAACGTGCAAAACTTATCGGTAGCTCTTCACGTGAATCGTAATCGTCGAATCGTAAATATGTTTTAATTTTATAAAAATTATTTCGCGACATAAATTTACTTATCATACGTATACCATATTTTGTGTCCCATATTTGAACGACCGGAGTATTTGGACAAAAAAGTCCACGACAAAACAATTCACCAATAAAAGCCAAAATATCTTCTTTTGTAAATTTTAGATCAGGTTCATGTCGTTGAGCATTTTTATTAGTATTATTTAGAATCGAATTTACAATGGTCAAATCAAAGATCATAAAAAAAGCTGACAATTTGGTATCATCTTTTTGTCTCGCAGGATAGCTTGTTGGTCCAGGTTTTTGATCATTTTTTCGCACGCTTGTTTCTTTACCATCTTTTAATCTTGTCCAAATAAAATTGCATTTACTAGTTTTGTCTAAATTAGCATCTATAACGTCCGGATCATTCATATTTTGGATAACACTTTCTATTGCTTCTTCAATATGTTGGTATATATAATCAATGTCATCATGTTCATCATCATCAGAGCTATTAATTACACTTTTATCAGCATTGTCCTAATTTTCACTTTCATTTTGATTGTTTATTTCTTCATCTTATTACCCTGATTCAGTATAATTACAGTTTTTGTACTTTTCTAACTCCTTGCGGGTTTTTAGGGCTGCTTATCGTCGAGACATTTAAAATTTTTCAATTTAATAATCATTTTTATTTAAAAAAAAACAAAAAAGCACTTCATGTCATATTTTGTGATTTTTTTTAAAGCTTCAAGGAGACAAAATAAATGACGTGTCAAAATGACACGGCTGGTAATTTAAGTAAACTTTTTTTTTTGCAGAAAAATTTGAATTTTTTTTTCCAAATTTCACTTTATTAATTAGATTAATCAAAAAAATAAATCATAAAAAAAAAACAGAGTTTTTTAACAAAATAACCTTAAAAATGTCAAAAATGACACGGTGGTCATTTGAGTGTTAACATATCATCGTTTTAGTGACTCTATTTTTGCCAGCGAAAAAACCTTTTGATTTAGCAGACTTTTCACTCTTAGCAAGCCGACCCTTCTTAATCGAATCGATCCGGTGAATTAGCTGACTTGCCGATAACAAAAGGCTCTACCGACCAAATTCCTTAGGTTCTTCTGGAAGTCAGAACGCCGCTAAGCTATCCGTTCATACGAAAGGACAGATAATAGACAATTAAGTTAACTGTTATCGAGTCTAAAACTTAGGTTAGTGATATGTCGTTATTACCTAAAAAGGTCAAAATGAAAACCAGAGTTCTATACATGAGAACATATCACTAAAATCGAGCAATTACGTTATAAGAATTTGACACTATTTATTATTTCAATCTTGAATGAGATATATTGAAAGAAAATGAAATATAAAAAAATAATTTTAGCGCGAGCACGCATATTTTTAGACTTTGAAAGTATTAAATATTTAGCAGTAATAATTTTTCAGTGGATACTGAACAACTGTGAACATTAGCTTCTCAAGGCTTGCCGCCTCATTGCTCGGCATTCGACGACAAAAATGGCAGACTGAGTTATATCTTGTAATTAGTGTAAAAAGAATTATGTTAACTGTAGGAAATATGAAAAGGAACGTAACTAGGAACCAAAGTTATTTCATATAAAAAATTATTATTCGAAGGTGTGTAAGATAAGGTTATGAGTGAGTCGATGCGAGAGAAACATGAAAAATTATGCAAACGGCATATTAACTAAATTGAGATGCAACCTATATATATTTTTTAATTTCAATTTAGATTTATAATTATTTTTAGAAATTTATTCACTTTAAGTCCCGTTTAACTTATTTTCGCTTTATATATTTAAAAAATAAAAATAGAAAGATAATATGTAGTGGTTTTAGCACAAATACATTGTATGATATTGTGACATCACGCGTTTAAAACTATAATATGAAGCGTAATTTTATTATTTATATTTTAACCATAGGTTTTGCCAAGTTGTTGGAAACAATAACTGGGTTTTTACAAACATGCGTTGGCGTCAAATTATGTATTTATAAGAGAAAGCTCAAGCAAAGAAAATCATTACCATTTTAACTTTATTTAATTCATTTTGGCTTAGACGGCCGTTTCGACATTTAGATTTTAATAAAAGCCAGTTTGGAAAATAAAAAGATTATTCATTTCCCATTTATTAAGTTAGGGACATTACACATTCGACCCATGCTTTTTTTATTCATATCTATTAACACAAATACAAGAGAGCTTAAATAGTTCTAAAAAGTAATAAATTTGTTTTGTTAAAAACAAAAATTTACATGCACTACTTTTTAAATAATTCTCTGAAGCTAATCATGTTTGCTTTAAAGTAAAATCGAAGTTAAGAACAATTAGAGAGCTGTAATTTTTTTTTTAATTTTCTATAATATGGTAGAAAAATTTTATTCCAAAAATATAACAAGTCTATTGTATGAACAAAGTCATATTTAAATATAAGATTTAATTTCTTTTTTTTTAGAAATCCAAAATTATTTGAACCGTAAGTTTTAAAGGTGGGCATCTTTTACTAAAAAATGAAAAAGTCAGTCCTAGCATTTTATATTTTTTCGATTTTTTTCTCATCTGTTGTGCTTGTTAATTTTTCTTGGTAAATAATCGTTTATTATTGTTAAAACAGGAACAAAGGGTGATTTTGGTTGTGAATCAAGGGGATAATGCTGGAGATGATGTGACGGAGGTGCTGGCTGGTGTTATACTGAATTTAGTTGCCGATTTAAAGGAGAATGTGATTCAAATGCTGAATGTGTGATACCACGAGTTTGTAGTCACAATTGGTAAATATTAAATAGAAATTAAATTTGTTACAGATTAATTTTGTAATTATTTTTTATTTTAAGAATAAATTTATTTATAAAAAAACAATAAGCATTATAAATCAAAATTTATTTTCATTAACTTAATATTTTGCATTTAAATTATTTTAAAAAATAGTTTTACAGTGCATTTAGAAATTATGTACTGGATTAAATCTTTAAATTGCTTTAAATAAAATCACTTAAAAAACTTAAAAATAAAAATTTATTAAAAAAAATCCAATATATTTTTTTCTTTAATTATTTAAACATTTTTTAAATTTTCTATTTATTTACAAAAAGTTTTACATTTAAAAAAAATTGGACTTTTTAAAATAAAATTAAAAAACTACTAAAATATTTAAAGACAAGATAAAACAGCACAATAAAAACGATATTATCCATTATCATAATCGCTATCTGAGTCCGAATTAAGGTCTAAATCTCAAGGATATCAATTTTAGTTCCTGTTTTTGAAATTCTATTTTTCTCACACAAATCGATAAATAAGCTAGGTCCTACTGAGTATGATATTTCCGACTGATAAGTTACAATTCCATTTTTTGTAAGGAAAAACTTATCTAGACCCATTATTTAATTTAAGTCTTATTTTGATGTGTTCTTCTCTTGATTAATGACCTCAGTATTGTTAACTTTTTGACATCTAGATGCAACGAATTAACTACATAATTTTTTATTTTATTTTTATTTATTTATTTCAGTAAACACCTCATGGGTGATGAAATAAAAAAAAAGTTAAAATAAAAAATTTAAAAAAAAAAAATAATAATATATTTTTTTTTGTTTTTTTGTTTCCCATTTATGCACTTTAATATGATTTCAGGAGGAGGTCTAGGATTTTTATATTTTTCTTACTCGATTCTTTAAAAAGGTACCTTATTGACTCAACTATTCCATCTTTGCTTATTTCTTTGTTAAGAATGTTTTCAAGCTTTATCCTTTCACTTGCTTTGGCTGCCATATTTTCTATATTGTCCTTTTCTTGTAGTATGGTTTTCATTTCATCAATCACGGATTTTTTGCTAGTTTTATTTTCTTTATTTCTTGATCTTTTAGGATATTATTCACTAATGTTTTTGCAAAGAACAATACTCTATTTGCATTGAATTTTGGCCCTTAAATATTTTATGAACTAGTTTATACAATTCAATTTTTAATACATCATTTTAGAGGTTTTTTTATGGACTTTCAGCAAAATTAAATTGATTTAAGTAATTTAGCAAAATTAAATTAATTTTAGTAATTTAGCAAAGTTTGCCAAGAATTTCGAAAATAAAAAATGTAACAAAATTAACTTAACTTACTTATTTATTTACCTCGTTTGGTTTTGTTACATATGTATGTTATATTCGGAAAAATTTGAAAAATTTAACTCTTTATAAGATAAATAGAATTTTAAATAAAATATTTTAAAACTATGGTAAAAATTGGTGATAAAGTTAGATTTAAAAGATCTGATGGTTAATTTAAAATTTAATTTAATGAATTTAATAAAATAATGTTAGATATATTAAGGATCGTATCAGGAGGGCTTTGTTCTGAAGATTGATGAAAAAAAAATAAAAGTCCAGTGGAATTTAAATCAAAAAATTTTTATTAAGAGTGTATTTTTAGAAGAAATCAAAACAATTGACAGTAATTATTCGTGTCTAATTCCAAAGCAAATTACTATTTTGACTAAATGTTTTATATTATTTGTAATTTTTCTTTTTTGTCTTTTTGTTTTTTTGTTTATGATATTACTTGATGAAGGCGTTTTTGTAAATTATTATGATCAAGAAGCTGCATATCAAAAATGTTTGCCTTACAAGGATTACAGTCTTTTTTTATTATTTTTTCCTGATTTTTGTTCTAAAAGTCCATCTTTTTTTAGAGCTTTATTATTAACATTTACTGAATATTTTACTGTTTTGGGAAGTTGGAATGGACATTTCATTAATTCTTTTTTTAAGAGTTTGTTCTATGATATTAGTTTTTTTGGCTATATTAAGTTTATATTAATTTATTCGTTATTTTCTTTAATAATAGTTGTAATTTTTTTTTTATTAATTATGCTTTTGATATTTTTTTTTAAAAATAGATAAAATCATTTTGGATTAAATTTTCTATCAAATATAAAAAGAAATCTTAAACACAACTAAAATTTATTTTGAATATATTTTTTTTGATTTAATTAAAAAATAGATTTAGATAAATGCGTCAGGCGATATCATCCTGAAAGGTGCTTTAGCATTTTAAATAGTCATCTTTAAAAAACAATTGACATATAACAAAGACCTGTTTCAGGAGATACATTTGAGCTAAACGGTTTATATAAAATTTATAAACAAAAAGAAAATTTTATTGTACATTATTTTGTTAAAAATTATTTAAAAAAAGTGTAAAAATAGAAAATTCTTCAAATTCTGATGAGTTTGATTTTGAAGCTTTATCATTTTCAAAATCTCTTTAATTTTGCTTCTAAATGCCTTTTTCTTTTACGGTAAAACCATTGACTTACTTGCTTATTTGTCAGACATAAAGTAGTCGCCAATTTTTCCGACTGTTTCTTATTAGGATATTTGCTCTCTAAAAAAAAGTAGTCATTTAAAATTATTTCCTCATTAAGCGAAATTCGTTTTGAATTTTTTGAACGATTCCTCTTTGAGTTAGAAATACACCTAGAAATCTAACGAACAGTCAAATTCGTTTTATTCGCTAATTCTTGCTTATCTTGCTTTGTTAATTTTTTATTAGAAAAAATGCTGTCCAGGATTAATTTTCGATTATTTGAACTAATTCTTTTTCTCTTTATCCTGTAATCTAATTATACGATTAATTAAATATCGAATTTTGGATATTTTATTGCCTGAAAAAAAAGCTGAATAATTGAATGTATTGAATACTTTTAATGTGAGATCCATACTGTAAAATACTGAAGTTTTGATAAAAAAGAAAATTGATTTTGAAAACGAAAATAAACTTTCTATTTCTGATTTCATTTTTAAATCTTTTAACGAAAAATAGGTTTTTTTATGTTTAATTATTGATTTTTTTTCTCAAAAAAAAAAGCATTTTTGAGAAGGATTTATATTTTATGTTTAATTATTGATTTTTTTTCTCAAAAAGAGAAAATAATCTTCTTTTTTATAGACATATTTTATCATTCATTTTTTTTTTTACTCAAAAAAAAAACACTTTAAAGCATGATTTGAACTACATTATTTTTGACTATTGTTTAGACTTTATTCTTTTGAAATTATTTAGACAGTTTTTGGAATCTTAGATTAATAAATTTTTTAATTTAAATAATCTAGATCATGTTTATCAAAAATTTTGCTTGTTTTATTTTAAAACTTTTTGTTTCACTCTCATCATATCTCTTACAAATCAAATGCCTGCTCATTCAGAGTCAAATTTTTCCTCGCAGAAAAAATTTAATGAAGCTTCAAATGCTGTGGTTTGTGATGATTCCCAAAGATGTGTAAGGCTAAAGGAATTTTTTTTATCAGATAATCATTCATTAAATTGTTTCGAATATTATCTTCCAATAATTTTCGCTGACAGGCAATTAGGATATTATCCTCCAGAAGGAGGGATTATTTATAATAAGCAAAAATATCTTAATTTTTGTAAAAAGATAAAGAGGTAATTTTTTTTGATAATTTTCTTTACTAATTATTTAATTTTAAAAGATTTACCTTAAATGAAAAATACATTATTACGGTAATTAGAGAATCGGTTTTTTTAAATGAAAGAAGAAATGCCGATGAAATAATCGAATGGCAATTATTTAAAAATAATGAATTTTTGTGTTGGTTTTATTATAAATTAGGTATTTATAATGAAGAAAATGATATTTTGCTAATGTTTGCAGCATTAAAGGTAAAAATCAATTCTAATTTTTAAATATTTTAAAGAATTCTTTTTTTAAGAATATTATTTTTTACATTGTAATCATTTCTGTACTAAGTAAAATCTTCATCAAAATAAGTTTTATCTACAAATGTTTAATGATTTTAACTGAAGAAACTAAATTGAAAGAAATTGCTAAAAATTCACCTAAAAAAAAGAAATCGAAATAGGTTGTGTTAAAGATTGAATTGAAATAAAAAATTTAATCAATAGATCATTTAAAATATTTTGTTTAGTTTTGTTTTGATTTCAGATTTTTTTAATGATTGTACAAATAAATTATACTGATTATTTTTTTCTTTCATTATATGAAATTTTCTTTTTACAATTTTTCCTAGATAAAGATAATTTTTATTAAATGACTCAAAGAAAAATTCGAACAGTTGTTAAATCACATAATTATTGTTTTATTTGTAATCGAAAACGCCCAGAACGCATAAAGCCTGTTCGTATTTCAACTAACTTAATTTTAAATGCATATAAAAAACATAGAATATTTATAAAAGAAGATTCTAGATGCTGTAGAAATCATCTAAATAATGAAGGGTTGATAAAAGAAGAATTATTTAATAATATTCACACTCAGATGAAGCCTTATGACAATGCAATGATATCCATGTTAGATTTTTTAGAAAAAAGTAAAAAAAGTATGTTTGAAAAGTTTCAAGATATTGATTCATTAGAAGAATCGTTATGTCTGGAGATAACTGGGTGGACAAAAGTTCAGTTGATACGCTTCGCAGGATTCATCACAAAAATCAACAATACCAAAAATAGAACGAAAGAACAGCTCATAGCGCTTTACCGATTCTGGTTACGTACAGGAACTAACCAATCTATCATTGCGAAAATGTTTAATAAAAACACAACGCAACAGCATATTAGTAAATACTCTTCCCAAATTAGAGAAGCAATTTATGAAGACTTCGTTCCAATTTTTCTTGGAACAGAAAAAAAACGGGAATTTTTCTGACCCATAACAACTTAATGGTTACTGAACTACTGGAATTAAATAATCAAGAACTAGTCATTATTTGTGATGGGACCTACACTCATATTGAAAAAAGTTTTAATAATGAAATGCAATATCGTACATGGAGTGTACAAAAATCTTCATCATTAATGAAACCATTTATCATTTGTTGCTCTGATGGTTACATTATTGATTGCTATGGAGCCTTTGATGCAAATATTAACGATGCTTCTATTTTAAAATATATTTTGTCCAAAGATAATAATCTAACCAAAAATGTATTTCTTCCTGGTAAAACCAAGGTAATTCTTGACAGGGGTATTTAGTAATCTTAAAAAATAATATGATTGATAATTAATCTAAATAACACTAGGATTTCGGGACATTAAAGAATATTTAAAAGAAGAGTTTCGAAGGCCAATAAAACAAAAATTGTGACCAAGGTAAATTTTTTAGTTCTAAATCGAATTTAATTTTATTTAATTTAGTGTCGCTTTATTATTGAGAAAAAGATACGCCATGCTGCCCTGATTCAAAATATGTATTCGAAATTGCAAGAAGGATAAAAAGAAAAGCTAACAATTTTTCAAATAAACTTGATTTTCTTTTATCAAAACAATTAGATACAAAATTAATTACCCCAATTCAAATATCGAGTATAGTTGACTTTCCTATTCTTAGGAAAAAGAAAATAAAAAATAAAATATTTCTTGGATCATATCAAAACAAGCTAATTCCTACATTAAAGATATTATAAATAATAAAACTGCATTTATAGTCAACAACAATATGCTAAAAAAGATAGCAAATGAAAGATCTATTAATGACTGTAGACGTCCTAAGACACTTGGTTTTGAACTAATTTCACGTCATAAACGTTCAAGAAAAAAAAATAATAAAGAAGATTTAAACTATGTAAAACTATTTAGAAATACCTATAAGGTATTTATTCAATATATACCACGATTAAATAGATTAAAAGCTATACGAGGTTACTTGCTATTTTTTTCATTATTTTTATTCTAAATTTTGATTCTTATAAAGCTTTTATTAATAATTGTATGTCTGGTAACAAGACAGCTGGTTGCTGTAGTCATGTTGCGAGTGTAATCTATTTTCTTAGCTACTATAGGTTTCGTCTTTCGGGCGTTAAATTAAGAGGAGAACATTTAAACAAAATCACAATTGATCTTGAAAATAATCAGCTTCCAAACAATCCAATAAGTATACGTGGCAAAAGAAATAGAAAAGAAAGCTCAAGTGATTCTGATTTAACTTCAAGTGAATCAGATCAAAGTGATTTTGATAACCTATCTGATGGTTCAGGATTAGGTCCTGATTATGAAGCAATTTTGCAAAATAAAACAGTGCACTCAACCAAAATGAATTTGAAAAATTGAAAAAACATCTTCCGAGTTGGGATTCATTTATAGAATTCAAAGGAAAATCTGAAGTCTATGTTTCAAATACAAGTTCAATTAATTATTTCCTACTAGCGTTTTGGTTAATAAATACCAGAAATCCAAATATTATTAGTGAATTGCCAACAAATGAGGCAAAATCAATATTAACAGAGATAATAAGTTTGATCGAAAAAAATAATTGGAATAAAGCAATAGAATTTTGGATTGTAAAGATAATGAAAAATGAAATATATGCAAATATATCAGAACAATTTACTCATATTGCAATAGATGGTATGGAAAAGGAACTTTTTCTAGATTTTTTAAAAGATTTTCAAAAACATCGAATAATCAAAAAGTGCAATATTAGATGTAATTTAAATGAAACGACTATAAAAGATATATCTTATGATATTTTTTTTAAAAAAACAAATAATAAAATTAATTTATTTACTCAGAGTTTAAAAAAATGCACAAAGTGTTTTTATGAATCATATGCTGACATTAAATTTTTTAATCGTCCGTCATTTTTGTTTATTCAATCCTTTCAAAAAAATATTTATTTAGATGACCTCCCAGGTGAGATATCATTTGATAATAATCGGTATCGGTTTTTATGCTCAACTTTGAAAAAACCTGGTCATATTGTTGGAATTTTTAAAATTGAACATAATCTTTGCGTTGTTGATGACATTTATCAAAGCATTAAAATCTTGGGTCAAAATGAACTAAAAAAGAACAAAAATAAGGTAAATTACTATTATAATAAGATAACAACAAATGTTTCTCTATATTATATAGTTTAGAATTATAATATATTTGTTTTTTTAAAGAGTTGATTGTGAATAAAAGATTTTTTTATCAAAAATAAGTTTAATTTATTTTTCAAATTTACAATTGTAACCAAAGAATACCGTATGTGCAAAATTGGTATTCTAATACGAAAACAAAACACTTCTACCGGCATCTTGTCGAGTTAAAAAAAAAATTAAATAAAGATAAATTAGATATTTTTACAAGGCTAAATCAATACATAAAGATAATTGAAAAAAAGAACTAATTAAAGGTGAAAATAGTCAAAATTAGTAGACTTCTTGTGTTTTGGTAGAATCTACTTCATTATTTATTGATGACATAAAATATTTTTCCATTATGCTTCCATTTTCATAAGGGCTAGCTTGATGTTCTTCTGACTAGAATAAAAATTTTAAGTAAAGAATTAAATTTTATTTTTAATCAAAAACCTTAAAGCTATCATCACTAGTAATCTGGTCATCATGTATAGTCACACCATCTAAATGTATCTAGAATATTTTTTTTTAATGAGACTAGAAAATGATTAAAAATTAAGAAATATATAAACCTTCAATACATTTGATTGATTTGGAACTCTATGAAAAGATCTCTTATCAGAAAATATCTAATAAATAACAAATAATTTTAAAAATTAAATTTTAAACTTTTCAGTAATAACCTTTTCATTTTCAATATAACATTGAGTTTGAGTTTCTTTATTTTTAATCAACATATTTAAAAGATTTTCGTTTGTTCTGACAATCTAAAACAATTAATAGAATTAATCGTACATAGGCAAAATTCATTTAAAATTTTTCAAAATCAAGTCATTTGACTAAATTTTATGCAAGAACTCTTTTTATCTTTTTTAAGAAATTTAACTATAAAGATAACAATTCAATTTCTAATACAGCAATTCTTACCAAAGACACTATAAGTTCTTGTATCAGCGTTCGTAATCGGTACAAGAATCGTCAAAGTCTTGGAATTATTTCCATATGTCATGCAGTATACATTTTTCTCAATTTTAAAATCTTGTCTCAGGTTGGTCTGGCCAGCATGGCACTAAAAGGTCTGACCAAACTCAACCTAGCGTCGTGCAAAATGGCCTTTTTTATGTTTTTAACAACAACTGCCTACAATATTTGTCACCAATTATATGTTTGGTTATTGGTCACTTTAATTCATAAAAAAAGAATTGTTGACTTGGAAGACAATTTTAGTGACGATGAAAGCTATGACAAGTACCAAGACAGATCTCTAGTGTCATTTATGATTCCTCTTTTACCGGTTTAACAAATTATCAGAACCAGACTAGTCAGGAATAGAAATTGTAAAATAAAAATTTTTTTTTTTCCTTTCTTTATGTTTTTTTTGCCTTATCACATCCTTGAGGAAATTTTAATTATTATAATCAAAAAAATAATAATATAAATCAGATATTGAAGCTCTTGAAATACTTTTTTAGAATAAAAAAGACATTTGAACTTACATTTACATCAAGTTGTGTTTTTGAAAGAGCCATTTTTAAACAACAAAAAAAATAACAGGCAAAAAACAAAAAAAATGTAAAATAAAAAAAATCTTTTATTTGAACAAACTGAATATCAAATTCATATCTAATTGTCCCAATGGTTCGAAAGTCTGTCAAATTAGAAGTTTCATTGCTTACTTCGATTTTCTGACTTATTTCATATCTAAGTGGTGAACTTGTAGTGGAAATTGACCAGAAGTCGCTAACAAAATTGCTAAAACTACTAGGCACTAAGATAAAGAAAAAAAATAATATTAAATTAATTAATTAAGTTATTATTTTAATATTAATATAACATTAGATTTTAAATATCAACCCTTTAAAAAAGATGAGCCAAAATAGAAATAATAATTTTGATGAAGCTAACTTAAAAAAGATACAATAGTTAAAAATAAAAGCATTTTAAAATTTTTTTTATTCAAGTGCTTATTTATATTATTCATTGTAAAGTGATGTTTTGATTTTGAATAAATGAAATCTTATTTAATGTATATTTTTTATTATGAAAATTAGAATTTTTCTTTAGTTAACTTTTTTATGTTTTTGATTTTATCAACGGATAGAGATATTATAGTAAAAATTTGTTAAGTTAACTTTGTTTGAATATTCGAATCATAATTTCCGAAATTCTTGGCAAATTTGGCAAATTACCTGAATTAATTTAATTTTGCTGAAAGCCCATTAAAAAACCTCTTAAATGATGTATTAAAAATTGAATTGTATAACCTAGTTCATAAATTATTTAAGGGCCAAAATTCAATGCAAATAGAGTATTGTTCTTTGTGATTGTGATTTGTCGAGCTCAATCATTATTTGCTTTTCCTAGATCTTGCAAGTGTGTCTGAGATGGTGATTGGTCTGATGTTATTAGTATCGTTTTTTGCCTTCGTATCATCTTTGACAACAAGTGATATCTTTCCAATATTTAGAAAATTTAGGATTTTCCCGCTATTAATTAATTTTTCCATTAAGGTTGCCACTAGTTCAATTAGCCAGTTCATAAAGCTGATTGTTGACATCACCAAAGCCAATCGATTTGTTGTTGATCGGTAAATTTTTGATTTTTTTAATCACATCCTTTCTGTTAATTACTCCTCGTTCTTTATTTGCATGTACTATTTTTTTCTCGTAGTCCAATACTTGCTCTATCAGTTCATCTTGATTTTCAGATTCATTTGTTATTTTTTATTAAAGTTCTCGTGAAACAGCGTTTTCAGTTTATCAATCTCTATATCAAATTTCGTCTTTTTTTTCTTTTACTATTGATTAGTTTCCAGAATTTATCAGCTTCATCACAATTGTTCAACAGTTTAACAAATCTCTTCTCAGACTCACTTAGCTTTTCCTTTGTATATTACGAAAGTCTTTTTTTAGTCTCTTGTACCTGATTTTGCTGTTAGTATCTTTGTAATTGCTTGCTTTGTAGATACACAGTTGGTATTTCATCTAGGAGTGAATCTTTTCGAAGCTCTCGTCCCACCATTCGCATAAAGCTGCTTTTTTGATATTTTTGATTTGATTTGAAGCATCGAGCTGTGAAGGGCGTCGATAGTCTCATTCAGTAGAGATTTGTCTACTAATCCATTTGCGCCATTTAGTTTTTCGATTAATTTATTGGTTTTTATTACCATTTCTAGTAAGTTTTCATATTCCATTCTAACATTCATATCATTCTAATTTATCTTTTAGATTCTTTTTCGTTTTGTCTCTTTTTTCCAGTTTTTTTTTATTTTAAGTTCACTTACAAGTGATACATGATCACTGAGGTTTATTGGATCCGTTGGTATTTTATCACATTTTGTACGATGTCTACCAAATTTTTTAGATGATAGTTCGTTAATTTTTTTATGTTCAAGTTTGAATTCGTTCGAGTTGTCATTAGCAGTTAGGTAAACCCCAGTAATTGTCAAGCTCTCAATTTCCAATGTCGTTATACGCTTATTAATGAATTTTTTATTTATTCTTTCATCATAATTTCTTTTTACTAGCCAGCCTATTCCACCATACGGCCGTCGATATCCTCTTTAATTTTCCATACCTAATTTCATATTAATTTTTGCATTTTCAAATAGGTCTCCCTGAAGTTCTTCTTCTTTTTTTAGCCATGTTTCACATAAAAAAATTAAGTCACTTTCTGTCTTAAGTTTTTGGATATATATGAAATTAGATTTTATATTTTTACAGTTAAAGCTTGCTATTTTAACATTAAGTCAGTCTACTTTATTTCTGTTATTGATTGTTGAGCTCAATATTTCTTCATTTGAATTTCTATTGATATGCTCTACTTCATTGTTTTGTTCTATTTCTAGTTCAATTAGGTTCTCTTCTTGATTCTTATTCTCTTGGTCATAGTCTTTTTCACTTCTTCGCTCGTTATATCTTTTCTTAGTTTTCTTTTTTCACCTCTTCTCTTTTTTTCAATTTTCTTTATCATGTGTGTTTTTTTATGTGTCTCTCTTTCCCTTTTAATTCGTCACTAAAGTGTCCAATATATTCGACAATCTCATCAAGACATTTCTTAACTCGCTTAACTGCAATATTCTCATTTGTTTTTTTGAATTCTTTAATTATTTTTTTTCCCTGTTGTTTGTTCTTGCTGTTTTAATATCTCTGCGTAAGTTTTACCAATATTTTTGTTGAGATTACTTTAATATTTTTGGAAGACTGGACTTTTACGACTATTTCCAGTGTGTTCAGTACTATTGCAATTGGCACACATTATATGATTATTTTTATTTTCTAAGATTTTTATCTTAGAGGTACTGTATTCATGATCTCCGGGGCAGAGTATACATCGAAATTGTCCTTGACAGTGTTTTGCAATATGACCTGGTTTTGAGCAACGATAGCAAACAATTGTTTTTTGTACATATTCTTCTACTGTGAAGTGCCTATTGTGGAAGAAGAAACTATTTTTAAGTAAGTTTTTTAAGTAAGTATATATGTTCTTCCTCATTTTCAGTACAGGCTTTGATCAACGTGGTTCTTTGTTTTTCTCTATTTAGTATTCTTTTTAAGCTCTTTATTCCATATTCTTTTTCTAATTCATCTAATATCTCATTTTCCTCTAGGTTTCGTCTCATTCCTCTTATGATTAAGTAGAACCTTTTTTTCTTTAGATTCGTTTCTTGATTTTCGCAAAATGTAAGTCCTCCTTCAAATGCTTCTATTGGCCATTCTCTAATTATTATTTAATCATTTTCGTTTGTGGTCAGCATTACCAGTTGGTTTTTATCGTTCACGTATAAAGCCTTAGTCAAATGCCAAACTACAAGCAGCAACAACAATACCAGCTTCAATACCAGAAATACATCTAGAACCAATACCACAAAAAGAAACTCGCGCAGACAGAAAAACAACAGGAAGAAGGAGGAAGAAGAACAAAGTGAAAAAGAAGAGATTGAGGACAAGAAAAAGAGAGAAAAACGAATAAATTATGACACAAATCAAAGAAATAGAAAAGAGAGTGGAAACTATGAAAAAGATAAGTTGAAAAGGAAAAGACAAAAAGACAAGTTTTTAGATCAGTATTTAAAGGCCCAAAAATGTATTTGTACTAAGAGATGTTTATTCCATCCGAAAATACTTAATTTTTTTGACGTAATATTGCTAGAAGCTATTGTTTCTATTATAGATTTCTCTGTAATAGAACTGAGGTTGTTTATTTCCCTCTTGTTATCATAATCTTTTTGTCTTGTGATTTTACTCTCGTTCTTATGCTGTGTTCCTCTTTCTTTTGAGTTGTTTATGTCGGAACTTCTCTTGTACGAAGACTTTCGATTTCTCGAGGGGGCTCGAGATCTATTATTATCGTCTGTTCCACTGTCGGACGGATAGTGGTTCATTAATTTGAAGGTTTTAGTCAATTAAGATTAAATTTAAATTTCTTAATTTCAAAATTTTTAATTAATAATTATTAAAAATGATGGTATTGTTTTCAATAAAAAGGGTTTATCTGTATCCTCTCTAAAGTCGTTTATTTTGATTTTTAAAATGATTCAGTATTTCTGATAAAATTTCCAAGCAAGTTAATTTATTAATTTAAGTAGGCCATTTAAATTCGACATCCGAAATAATTAGATTAGTTCATCATTGATTTCGTTGCTTAGAGGGAGTAAGCTGATACCCGACTTATTCTCTGTGAGGCACAGTCTTTCTGAGGTTGACTCAGAGCAAGCTACACCCAAAAATGTGGAAGTAGTTGTATGTGTAGATGAAGGTGAATCTTTCTACAACTAATTTTGTTTAAAATGTACTTGACTTAACTACAGTAGTTTTATTAGCTATGAAACAAAAAAAGCACGTTCTTGAATACACGTTCTTTTTTTTGAACGGTATAAAAGCCGTTCATTTTTAAAAAATTTAATTAAATTTAGAAAAAAAATACGTTCCATACTCCCTCCAAGACCCGTTCCAGTTCCTAACACCGTTCAAGTTCCAATCAACGTTCCATACTGCGTTCCCGACCCGAACCAGTTCCTTACACTGTTCCAAACTCCGTTCCCGACCCGTTAAATTCCCATCACCGTTCAAAACTCCGTTCCCGACCCGTTCCAGTTCCAATCACCGTTCCCGATCAATTCCTAATATTTTTCTTTATTAAAAATTTCCTATTTAAAATTTCATTTAATTGAAAGATTTTTTTGTTAATTTTTTTTATTTAAAAATAAAATTCTAATTTAATATTTATTTTAATTAACGGCGTAATTCCACATACTCTTCCAATCTAGGACTCTTTTTAGAATGCATTCATTCTCAAAATTACCTTTTTAAAAAATTTTTAGTCAAAATTTCTGAAAAAATTTATTTATTTAAAAATTTGCAATATTTTTACCTTTAAACCTCTGAATTGAATCCATATGTAGTTTCTTAAGCTCGTTAATTCCAAGGTGTTTATCTTTTTTGGGTATTTCTTCTTCTATGTAAATTAATTTTATTATAAAAGTTAATTTTACCTTGTTTTTAATTTCTAAGAGTTTCTCAGAAAAAAAATAAAAAAATTTATCGATGTTTTTAAAATTTTTATCGATGTTTTCGACGTTTTTCGCTTTAGTCCAGGCAGTTGTTTCTGTTAGCGATAATCCATTGAACGATTTGGATAAAGGAATTGGTGGAGGGTTGTCGTCAATTGGTGTTACGTGAATTGAGGACTTTATATTGCTTCGGGCACTGCTAATCTCAATTTGGGTATCTTCTACAATTTGAGTCGTTTCTTCTTTTTCAATCTCAATTTCCAGTGAAAGAGTTTCATCAATCGTTCTTGATAATTCCAGCTCGCGAAAGATTTCTCCCGGAACTGAATTGAAAATTTCTTTCGACCTCAGCTGGGCCAAAAGCGAATAATTTTTTTCCCTAATGTGATGATATATTTGACTGACTGCCCCACTTCCATCTAAAAGATTTTATGAGTTAAATAGAATGAAAAATTAATTGAACCAACCTCATCAAACTTTTTCAATCATCAATCATCAATGTCACATAATGGTACATGACGAATGGTTCCTAAGTATTTTATGATTGCTTTGGTTGCTTTCTGAATGTTTGATTGCTCCCTGAAAACCATAATTTCGATACATTGAACATCAAATTTTCTTCTTGGTGAATATATGATGAAGCATTCCAACTCAAAATGTAGTAATTATTAATGTTGATATAGAATATAATTTAATTAAAAACTTAAGGCTATTGAAATTAGAAAGCATCGTTTTAAAAATCGCATAAAGAATTGGTATCAAATGTACTTTAAAAGTCAAAGAAAAAATCAAAAAGTGACTCCAGTAATCAGGAATTTTTTAAAAGTAAATTTTTCACATGCAATTTTAAAAAATTTTTTATTTTTTATGTCTTCCAGGATAGGATAGAGAAGACTAATGGGTTAGTAACTGCTAGAGACTTGTCCATTGGAGTTTTTAAACTTTTCAATGTCAAAATAAGTCTATCAACTGTAGCCTTATACAGAAAAAGTAAAACAATTTTCACCAAATTAACAAAAATTAATCTAAATATCAACAAATGAATTATTACTGGAGACGATTAAAAAAGAGACCTTCACTGAATCAAAACCAAATAAATAAACGATATGATTTTGCAAAGAAATAGAATTATTCATTGAGAAAATTCATCTTTGCAGATTAAACTACAATCAAAATAAATCAGAGTCCTCTTTATCACATGAGACTAAGAGAAACAAGACCTAAAAGCATTGGTATCAGCTCAAAAAGCTCAATTAAAATAAATATATGGGGGGCTATTAGCTTTAAAGGTCCCTCAAAATTTGTGGTAATAGTTAATTAATTTAAAATAATTATATCTGAATAATTATCCTTTATTTTTAGTTATTTAATACCAATTTAAATCAATACTCGTAGGAAAATTTCCTTAAAAATTATCTTTGTCAGTACGTAGATAAAAATTATTAAGGTTCGGTATTTCTCATACAGGACAATGATCCAAAACATAGATCGCAGAGTACAAATGTACAAAATTCTTAGAGGAAACAAATATAGTCTGGGTAAATTCAAAAAATTAAAATATAAAACATTATTGAAATTCTAAAAGATAAGAACTTCGACACAATCTCCAGATTTTAATCCTATGGAACTCCTTTGGCATGAACTGAAAGACTTTGTTAGGAAAAAACAATGTAAAAGTGAACAAGAACTTATAAGAGCAATAAAAGCTTTGAAAGAATTTCAAATGAAGAAAATGTAAAAAATATATAAACCATATTAAAAGGTTTTAAAATTAGTAAGTGAAAAAAAATGAAATGGGTTGAACACTAAAACTTTATTTTAAAATAAATAATTTAAAAAAAAAAATTTTAAATCCTAAAAAAATTCTTGGAACCGGAACGGGTCGGGAACGGAGTTTGAAACGGTGATTGGAACTGGTCGGGAACGGTGAATGGAACAGTGTTAGGAACGGGAACGGTGAATGGAACGTTTTTTTTCTAAATTTAATTAAATTTTTTAAAAATGAACGGCTTTTATACCGCTCAAAAAAAAGAACGTGCTTTTTTTTTCATAGCAAATAAAACTACTGTATCTATAAGGTATTTGAGTTATTAAATCAAAATCCTGTATCAACAGATTCAGAAGATCAAAGTCTTTATTCATCGTTTCAAAATTTATCCATGAATGACGATTACCAAACTCTAGAAGAAAATAAGGTTGAAAGCCTTCCTCCAAATCAATCAGCCTCAAAAAATGCTCGAAAAGAAGAATGATATAATAAACAACAAGAAGATAAAAATGATTTAAATGATTAAAAAGAAAAAGAAGAATTGATAAGACATCTGTTAGACGATCCGTCACAAAACCCAAATATACTTAAACATATAAGAAAGCAAAATAACTACTTTAATTTTTGATAAATCAATATGAACATTTCAAAGAAGATAAAAAAGAAACAAAGCAACAAATAGATCGAACCGATATTTGACTAGCTAAATTTTTTCTTAGACGAAATATCACATTGGAAGCTTTAAACGATGCTGATATGCGTGAAATTTCTAACAAAAAAATAGGAATATTTTCATTTACTCAAAAAAATTTGTCTAAACTAATGAATTTTCTGAAAAAATTAAAAAACCGAACAACATCAGTGAGCGGTCAATGTATCTTAAATTATTGATATGTGTTCGAAAAACGAAAAATAAGAGCACTTTGCATTTTTAGTTCCGAGAATAAAAAAATTGGAAAAAGAATTATTTGTGATTGGAATTGTTAGGATGGAAGGAAGACAAAGTGCTGAAGAAGTCAAAAGTTCAGTTGAGCTAATAGTAAATAAATTCGAATTTGATAAAAAAAATTTTCAGCAGTTGTTGTTGATGAAGGCTCTATTTAATTACGATTTTTTAAACCAGTTGATTGTGATGAATATTATTATATTACAGAAACTGAAGCTGAAGAGAAGTGGCAGATGAAACAAATGAATTAGGAGGAAATTTAGAAAATATAACCGAGATTGGAACAACTGTGCTAGATACTTTTGAATTTGAAAATTATATTCAAATAGAATTAAAAAAAGTTGAATTTTATGCACCAGATGAAACAATCGTTTACTAAAGTGAATACGAAAATGCGCTTAATTGATTAAATATATAAAAATCTGTTAAGGCAGCGATAAAATCCCACGATTTAACTGCGCTTAGAAGTTTAATTTAGTTTTAAGAAAATAAACAGAATCAAATAGTTTCAAGTTTTTTAGGAAGATTATCAAGATTTGAAATTTCAATTAAAAAAAGATAAACTTCATCAGGTTTTCACAGAAAGATGTAAAAAACATAGGCAAAATTATTTTCGTTGCTCAGCATTCACGATGCTTTTTACATTTTTGAAATCATACAGACAAGATGTATTTTTCGATGAACACAGGTAGTCAACGAAGTAAGCATGTTATTTTTTTTGGATACGGGATTAATATTTTTCATTCATTTAAACTCTATTTTTATTTTGACATTTTTAATTAAAAAGAACTTATATTTTTTCGGGGTGACAAATTAAATTTCTTTAAGATGACAAAAATAACCAAACTACTGACAAAATTATTAATTGAGATGACATTTTAATAATTTTTCACTGAAAATATAAAACCTTATTTGAAGACAAAAAAAACTAATGAAAAGTTTTAATAGGGCATCAAAAAATTATTCAGATTCGCACAATTGAAGTCGCATGATATCTTCTCTAATTGAATACTTTATGTCTTTCGGGCTTCAGTTGTGAAACGATTCAGTTGCGCGTTTACTTTACGTAAAACATGAGCAAAGCACATAACTCTCTTTTCAAAAATATGAGCGAATGCTTCTTGAAATCCATTGGTGATTAAATCGGCATCATCTGTTTTTACGATCTCTGGCAAATACTCCAGTTGCATCACATCGAAAACAACAAGTGATTCAAAAAGGAATTTGAAGTCATCTCCTGTTTCGTTGGTTGAAATACAAATACCAAACGAATGAAAATGCTTTTGGCGATCAGTAGTACCAATCATCAAGACTTGGAAACCTTGCAAAATGAGTTTCTAAGCAGCATCTACTGTTAAATGCTTTGTCTTATCCGCATTGCTAATCAGTTGCTTGGTTGTGAAAAAAATTCGGAAAAACATGAGCTGATTGTTATCTACAGCTTTCTCGAAACTTGGACAAATGGTTTGTGATAATCGTCTAGAACCTCCTTCCGATTTTGGTACCATAGTTCAAAATCAGGAACGTTTATTTGTGCCGGACCGTAGTTATCTTTACGTATAATAGCCAGATAGTTACTTAAAGTTTTTATTTTTTGTTGCTGTAGTCCATCATGATCGATTGCTCTCAGTATGGCTTTTGGGGTTGTTTTATTTCGAAGTAACGCTTGATCTAGTCTTTTATTTCTGTTGGTATACCTCTTTCTGTTTTATCATTGTGCTCATGTTTATCATCAGTGATGAATAAACATACTTCGTCATTAGAAGTAAGGTGATAATAAGACATGGTGCTGCAGCTCGACAACGAGATCAACGGAAATGTGGCGAACAACGGAAATAATAGCAAACAGTGTCAATTCGTTTCAGCTTGTATTGGTATTTTCATAAGTTGGTATCCTGGATAAATTTATTTATGGATCCTTGCTTGCTCATTTTGGCATCTTTTTGCTGAATAAATTCAATCAACTTAATAATTGCTACCTCTTGATATGAAATTCCTTTCCCACGCTTTTTTGGTGGTTCTACATTTTCTTGGTCTATATCAAGCATTGTGTCCTCTTCATTGAAATTCCGAATTCCTGATTCAATGCTTGACATGACAATGCTTTTATTTCTTATCGAAAGGTATTTATTTTTTTGGTTGATATGGAAGAGAAAATTGTTTTATATTATAAGTATTTATTTTATCTGTTAATATACAAGCTTATCAATTAAAATTATATCACTTTTAAATTTTTGTCACCTTTTTTTTGTCACTTAATTAGTTTAATTATCAGTGAAGTATTTTATTGTCATCAAGTTTAGTTTTTTTGTTAGTAAAATAGGAATTTTTTCGTCAGTCCATTTAATGATGGCCATTAAAAAGAAAGTAAGGAAAATGAAAAAAAACACAATGATAATTATGAAACTAAAAATAAAGCATGATATTGATACTAACATAACATTTTTATTGAGTTGTTTATTCAATTGATGAAATGACTTTACCCAAACGGTAATCCTCGAAAATAAAAAGAGTTATCAAAATCTTTACCAACTGAATTTAATTTGATCAAGTCGTTAATCGAAATATCTTTGTTGAATTATAACGATACGACTTCACTTGTGATGCTAATTACTGATATTAAATTATTAAATTTCACCAAAGTAATTCCATTTTTATTAATTGACACAATTGTATTATTATTAATTTTTCTAACTCAATGTTCATTAGCTATGCGTTGTTGGTTATTTTCATATCTTATTAAATTATTTTTAATTAGGTATCCCGGATACATTCCGACAGGAAAAATCGACTTGTTCGAGCACGTGTACAGTAACAGTACACGTTTGCGTACTCGAACATGTCGAAATTTGGGGTTTGTACATGTACCCGAACTCGGGTTTTTTGTTTTTTAAGTGTTTTCAAAAATTAATATTTGATTTTTTTTATTTAAGTTTATTAATATATAATATTAGTTTCTAAAAATGTCTTTTTATTTATTTAATTTTTTATGATATGTATTTAATTAAATCTATGTTTTCCCTCATAACCTTGTCTATCAACGTCTCAGGATTCATGTTTATAGATCTTATGTCAGAAGCCAGGGCACAAATTACTAAAGTCACTCCAAAAAGCTTAAGTAGATTTTTGTCTGTCTGATAATTATTCTATTAATTCTAAATATTCAAGGCATTCAGCTCTTATTTCATTCAACTTTTTTATCCTATTAGTATCCTAATGGAATTGATAGGATTTAGACTTAAGAAGACTTCTTAACGCAGCGTTGTAACTAGATTGATATTGCTTTGGATTTGGCTGACTGGTAGAAGTTCGAGGTTTACTATGGTTTGTTTCCTGCTTTTCATCCATCAAAAAAGGGCCATTTCAACAAAGGTATTAGATGCTTTACTTTTATATTCAATTCCAAATTGCTCTGAATCACATAATTCTAACTTCGAGGTATTTAAAAGAGCAGGTGTAAAATCTATTTTGAATTAAAATCTAATTCGAATTGGAATTTTTTTTTAATTTTTCTTTCTGATCTGATCTACTAATTTTTTCTCTCATCACGCTAATGCATTTCATCAAGCGTTCCTTTTAGAATTATTATAAGAGCAGGAATCAAGTAACCAATAGTCCAGTCAGTTTTTTGGTTGAGGATAAAAGTGTAAACATCGGATTCAAGATTCGTAAAAATAATACAGAAACAGAACAAGAACTATCAACTTTGAATGCTTTTTTTTCATAAGCCTTAAAGAAAGATTCCAACATTAAATAAGAAGATGACCATCTAGTCCCATTTTCACATCTTAATTTAAAATTTTTGCTTATAAAATCTACAGAATTTATATTCGAGTTTCTTATTGACCTTGCAAATTTAGACAGTTTTGCAAGAATTTTACTAAAATTTTTACACTTGTCAATTGATGTACGTATTACTTAGTTGATTTTATGAGAAGCACATGAATGTCCAGGGACTAAATTGTTTACTTACTTAAAGTTTAAAAAGTTAACTTTCTCGAAATTTTCTTCATAAATATTTTCGTCAGATTCTAATTAAGAATCTGTAAAATTATTAACTTGAAACATAGTTTCTACTGTTTTTTAAGAAACAGCTTCAATAGCCCCAATTCCAGATTGAACTTGAATTTCTTCCTCGTCTCCTACACTTTTGTTTTCTGATTCAGATTCAGTTATTGGAAAATTTTTTTCTTCTAAAACAACACTTAGAATCTTTCGATCAATCTCATTAAACAAGTACCTGACCTTATTTTTGTTTTTGTTTGAACCATTTCAATAACATCAATTAAATTGCTAAAAACAATAGATGCTGACAATGCTGTTGTAAAGAAGAGATATTTAACCAAAGTTCGGTAATTAAACAAATCAATTTAGCTTCTTTTATCATTTTTTCAATTGACGAAGAATATCGATAAGCTCAGGCAATATATTTGTCTTGAAAGTATCCTCACAAGGAATCTCAAAATTTAGCATCTTTCTTAAAAAAGATTGAAATTTCATTTATTGCTGTAGAAGATGTCAAAAAATATTTTTCTTTTATTTTCCATTTTGAGCACGATCCAACTGAGATGTATATGAAATTCCTGACATTCGTGTGAAAGTGTTTCTTCAAGTTTCCTGATTCACCTAATTTCATTTTATAGAAGCAGACACATTGAAGACATTTAAAAGGAATTGATTTTTTAGGTCTGAACGCAAATTTGGTTTGAGAATCAAAAAACTTAAGTTAAGGCCAATATTTGACATTTTTTTCTTCAATTTTTAAATTTCTTTTTCTCAAGTATGATAATTAAATCATCTTTTCTTGTTTTATTTCCCTCACTTCTTCTCAATTAAATAAAAAAATTATTATGTGTGGAATAAATAAATAAACTTGATTTTATATCTAGCCCCTTTTAAAGATTAAGTGACAAGTCTTTGCAAACTATTCTTTATCACCTGGAAATTATTTTTGAATTACTCCTTAAATTGAGTTTTTACGGCAATTATAGATTTTTTTAAATAATTAAATACTTTATGTTTTGTTTGAAATTAAATTAGATTAACTTAAATATTTTAAAAATATTATAAAATATTCAATTTTGTACAAATAAAATCAAAAAAATAATTTCTTACTAAAATCTATACATATCATGATTTTTATATTATAATATATTAATGGTGATGCATTTTCTAAAAAAAGATTTTTATTTTATTTTATTTGAATAAAAATCAATATTTTAAAATATCAAAAAAAGAAAACAAAAAAAAATAAAGTTATCTAGAAAACTTAGCTATAATTAATAAAATAATAAAATTAAATCTAATAAAAAATACATTTACCTTCATCAGAAATTGTGTATTCATAATAAAGCAGCTAATTATGCTCTCTTAACTCTTAATATCGCCAAATAATACAAAACGAAAGAAACTTCTTTGAAATAAATGAAATTCTCTTTAAATAACAAAAATTAAATGATTAAGCTTCCCAATTCAATTTTTAGTGTGTATTTTGTTTTGAAATGTTAGCTATTTCGATTTTCAACTTTAGATAGTCATGTTTATCTGTTTTTTCAGTCGATTTTGAATTTTAAGATAAAGTGAACTATAAAAAGACATATATTCAATAATAATTTATTAATGAGCTTTTTAGTGTTTTATTTTTATAATTTCAGATATTTAATCTTTAGTGATTTATAATAGAACTCTTTTAGTTATTATACAAAATTATAATGAAAACACGTTTTAAATTATTGATCTAACTCAAAATCATAGAAGCACACTTGAACCAAGTGTTAAGTTTGAAAAATGAAAGTTTAAGTTATTTAAATACAGTTACGTGGAAAATGAAAGGTTGAATCGAGAATTAAAGATAATTTAACAAAACTAAACTAAATAAAATAGAATAAATTTATTTATTTATAATTTTTTGTAATTTCTTGATGCTTAAAAAAATAATTTTTTTTTTGATAATAAAGTATTTAAAAACAATAAATTGTAATATTAAAAGTATTTTTAGTTAAGTTCTTTAGAATAAATCCACATTTACTTTTAATACAGTTTTACACATAAAGTTTTTGATTTTATATTTTGATTTCTCTTACTGCTGACAACTCCACAAATACTAAAATATCTTTCAACAAATGACGAAGACGCTGGAATTGAAAACAATTTTTTCGCTTATGAGCTCAAAATAGGGAGCCTGGTAGAATTTGTTCTCCAAAATTCTTTGGTTGATTTTTGAAGCTCTGTTTGATCTCTAATTAGATCCAAAAAGATTTGCTTTTCATTAGTAATTTTTTCAAAGTTGGTAAGTCGAGTTCTATCGGCATTAGTCTCATAGTCTCTTGAATTAATAAACGTTCAAAATACCTGGTTTTCTCTATTTTCGTAAACCCTTGCTTGTGAGGAACGGTCAGCTTCCGAATTTTGCGTTTGAGAATTCAAATCCGGATCATCATCAAGAAAAAAAAGGACTGTTTCAGTAAATCAGCCTAAGGCTTTTTCTTTAAATTGCCGAGCGTAATCTTGATTTAACTAATTTTGAGGTATTGAATAAAGTTGCTAAGAAATAAATTTTCGATTCCAATTCGAAATTGAAACGATCTTTAATCGATTTAAGAATCTCTTCAATTAGTTTCTTTCCATCTCCAATTTCTTGATTCGGATCAAAGGTTGCATGTAAAATCACGATAAGGGTTGGGACTAGATCCCCTTTATGCCAATCTGTTTTTTGTGATAGCAATGAAAACATGTACAAATGGTGCAATATTTTTAGAAAACGTACAGTTTTTTTTTTATTTATTCGGCTTTGATTGTCTTGATTTTTTCAAAAGAATTGAAAAATGAGGCTAGCATCAGGTATGATGAGGACAACCTGATTCCATTTTCGCATCTCAATTTTGCATTTTTGGCACTAAAATTGTAAGACAAAATTGTAGATCGTCTAACTGTGATGTTCCAGTTAACTAATAAAGGGTTTTATTTGGAGAATCTTTATTTATAAAAAAGGGTATGAAAACGGCCGTTCTAAAATTAAAATAAAAAGGATAAGGCCGAAGCAAATTTAAAAGTTTGTAAATTAATTTCAAGAAAGTGTATAAAATGTGGTTCGAATCATATAAATTGAATTAGTATTGTGGTTGACTAACGCATGCGAATAAAAATGTAAAAGCTGAAGTAGCAGACATAGCTGGTTGGTTGCAGCAATGTCTGCGTATGCGCGTTAGTCAGTTACAATAAAAGAAACTGTTTGATCAGATGTGACTTTTGTGTTGTCTTTTGTCAAGACACCACACTAACTCTACTTGCGAAATTTGATAGCCTTGTAAGAATGTTTACGAAATTTTTTACTGATTTTATCGCTGATCGAACGGCCAAGTTAAGTTTGTGACTAGCTCATGAGTACCTTGGTACATTATTTGTTCCTAATTGGATATTTAGAAAGTTTGCATCGCCGCTTAAATATTCGTCTTCACTATTAACTGCTTCATTAGGATTATCTTCATCGTAATCAAAATCGCCTTCATCATCATTTCCAACTTCTAAATCCATAACACTTCTTGCTTCTGGGATCAATAGATCAATTTCCCTATCGACTTCATTAATGTTGTGAATAAGTACATCCTGAATATTGTTCCTGTTGTCCTCTTCAAAAGATACTTGATTTTCACCTTCACCATTATAATCTTCATCATCATCATCATTATCATCATTTTCCGATTGCTCATCCACGCTCTCATTATTATTTCCTTCTTCTAAATTGTCATCAGGAACTTGATTTTCTCTAATATCTTATATTAATTCATCTATGTCTTCATTCACGTCTTCTTCATCAGCAAAACCATTTTCTTGAATATCAGCTTGTTGAATATTTATCTCGAATAAATTGTTGTTAATTCGTGATGTTGGAATTTTAAATGTTGAATCAAATTAGATGTTGAGCCAATTTTTTCGTGATAGAATTTGCCACATTTTATACATTTAAATTGTATAGAATCCTTTGGTTTGCGTCTATTTTGCGTATTATTTTAAACTTCAATATTGGTGTAAATTTCATAATTTGGCCGCCAATTTTGATTTTTTTGAATTCAAATACATTTTCTAAGCCCAGTTGTACCAAACGATTAAATTTTGATTAATCTTAAAAAAATGTGAATAAAATTATTGTGTTTAAATTATTAATTTATTTTCTTTCGAAAAAATTTACAATTATTTCCTAAAAAATGATTTAAATATGTTGGATCTTAGTTACATAAGTTTAAAGTCATAAGTTTTTAAGGAGTTTTAATTAATTGGCCTATAATATTTTTTTAATGAGAGATTAAATGTCGAAAATTGATTAAAACTAGAATTTTAAACTCAAGATCAGGGTTTTTGAAAAGTCGATTTTATGAATCAAACATTGTGTTGGGCTTTTTAATTTTCTGTAAAACTTATTTACAAAAAAACATATTTACCATTTAAGGTCATTACGTTTGATTCTGGGTCTTCAACTGTAGATAAAGAAGTTTCAGTACTTGTATCTATTTTTTCAGCAATCGAAGACTATTACGAAAATTTTGAACTCTATCGGACTGAAGTTGAGATCATTCTTTCAAATTTTAATAATCTAAATGTCAAATATCGAACAAGGACTAATATTTACACAGAGATACTTGAAAAGCCATTTTTGATTTAATAATTTTAAAAAAGAAAAAATTTTCAAAAAATTTTATTTAATTATTAAAATTTTTATTTTTATAATTATTTTACAAAAATTTTGTTAATAGAAAACTACAAAAATTTATAAACTTTAATAAGTTAAAAAATTATTTGTATTTATTGTTCCAACAAACTTGAATTTTCCAAGTGTTCAAGTTTAAGTGTAAAGTGTAAGTGTAACACTCATACTAACACTAAACACTTGGGGATTTTATACTATTAATGTATGCTCATAATTATGTATTATAGTCATTTAAATTTACTTTTGTAATAAGTATTGATTATTATTAACATTTTTGCTTGATTTTGAATAAAATATTCAAAGAAAATTAAATATCCATATTACAATTAAGTAAAAAATTCAGTTTTCTATATACAAAAAATGATAAAGATTATTCAACATTCAATATTCTGTTAAATAAAAATAGTATTTTATCGAAACGGTTAGTCCATAGTTATTTCATTACAGGCCCCATTCAATCAAAATAACACCGAGTGCTAATTTATATTCAGTGCAATTTTTATGAGTCAGCTCTACAACTTTTGATCACTGTTTAATAAAAGAATTATTCTCTCTATCAAATATATTGTAATTTTTCAAATACGTTTTTACATTGGTTATTGAAAATTTGTTTGACAAAGAATATTTAATGCTTATAATAAATTTCTCTAAATGACTCCAATTTTAGTGCTATGTTCAAAAGTTTAGTTTTTGTAAATTTACTGAGTCGAATAAATCGTTTTATTAAAATATTTTGACGTATATCAAATTCCTTTAAATTCTTTTCATCAATTAAGAAATTATCTAAATGTTATCTAAAGATTGATTGAGAGAACTGTTTGTATAAGAAAGCTATAGTTTCGGGATTTACAAGTTTTGGTTTGCATCAAAAACTATTTAGAGAGTAAAAACTCTTTTCAACTTATTTCATCTTATTTTCAACGAATTCATTTATTGAATTTTAATTTCCAAAAGGGAGGCCTAGATAAATCAAACTTTTAAATTTAGAAATTGAAGAACCGTTTAATTTTCAATCGGTTCGAAAACCTGTACTTTTTTTTTTAAATATTATGGCTGCTGATTTGGAGACATTAAATTCGATTTTCCGATTCTTTGCATATTCTTCACAGGCTCATAGTAAAATTTTGATGCGTTTTTCCGATGTTGAAAGTAAGACAATATCATCACAGTAAGCAAGAAAAGACAAGTTTATCTCACCAATCTTTGCACCACTTCTGTGTGTATCTTTTTGTAAAATTTCAGTTATTTGGATTTTTTACTTTAGATAATCATGTTTATCTGTATTTGCAGTTCGTCTTTAATTTTCAAGTTAAAGTGAACTTTAAAGATACAAATATTCAATAATTATTCACGAATGAGGTTTTCAGCGTTTTATTTTTATAATTACGCATATTTAATCTTAAAATGATTTATAATAAAACTCTATTATTTATTTTATTAAAATACAATGAAAAATCATTTAAAACTGTATAACAAACTCATAATTAAGTATTATTGTCATCTGCTTAAGATTTTGTAATATGTACAGATGATTTATAACATTTTTGCTTGATTTTGAATATTTTATTGATGGTTTTTAATAAATCTTTATATAAGCACACTAAAATTCATTTATTAAAACTAAATATCGATAAATTGTATTAAAAGAAAGTATCTTCTTTGAAATGAATAAAATTCACCTTAAATGAGTGAACGTAAATGATTAAGTCTCGAATTGCAGATTTCAATGTGTATCTTTTTGTAAAATTTCAGTTATTTGGATTTTTTACTTTAGATAATCATGTTTATCTGTATTTGAAGTTCGACTTTGATTTTTAAGTAAAAGTGAACTTTAAAGATACAAATATTCAATAATTATTCACGAATGAGGTTTTCAGCGTTTTTTTTTATAATTACGCATATTTAATCTTAAAATGATTTATAATATAACACTATTATTTATTTTATTAAAATACAATGAAAACACATTTAAAACTGTATAACAAACTCATAATTAAGTATTATTGTCATCTGCTTAAGATTTTGTAATATGTACAGATGATTTATAACATTTTTGCTTGATTTGGAATATTTTATTGATGGTAATTTATAAATCTTTATATAAGCACACTAAAATTCATTTATTAAAACTAAATATCGATAAATTGTATTAAAAGAAAGTATCTTCTTTGAAATGAATAAAATTCACCTTAAATGAGTGAACGTAAATGATCAAGTCTCGAATTGCAGATTTCAATGTGTATCTTTTTGTAAAATTTCAGTTATTTGGATTTTTTACTTTAGATAATCATGTTTATCTGTATTTGCAGTTCGTCTTTAATTTTCAAGTTAAAATGAACTTTAAAGATACAAATATTCAACGAATATTTATTTTTTAGCTTCTTTGTGTTTTATTTTTATAATTACGCATATTTAATCTTAAAATGATTTATAATAAAACTCTATTAGTTATTATATTAAAATACAATTAAAAATCATTAAAAACTGTATAACAAACTCATGATTAAGTATTATTGTCATCTGCTTAAGCTTTTGTAATATGTACAGATGATTTATAACATTTTTGGTTGATTTTTAATATTTTATTGATGGTATTTAATAAATCTTTATATAAGAACTTAATAATGATTTTTTTAAAACTTAATATCGCTATATTATTATAAAAGAAAGAATCTTCTTTGAAATGAATCAAATTCACCTTAATGAGTGAACGTAAATGATTAAGTCTCAAATTGCAGATTTTACTGTGTATGTTGTTGTAAAATTTTAGTTATTTGGATTTTTTACTTTAGATTAGCTTGTTTATCTTTATTTGCAGTTCGTCTTTAATTTTTAAGTTAAAATGAGCTTTAAAGATACAAATATTCAACGATTATTTATTTATTAGCTACTTTGTGTTTTATTTTTATAATTACGCATATTTAATCTTAAAATGATTTATAACAAATCTCAATTTGTTATTATATTAAAATACAATTATAAATCATTTAAAACTATATAACAAACTCATTATTAAGTATTATTGTCATCTGCTTAAGCTTTTGTAATATGTACAGATGATTTGTAACATTGTTGCTTGATTTTGAATATTTTATTAATGGTATATTATAAATCTTTATATAAGCACCCAATAATGATTTATTAACACTTAATATCGCTAAATTATGCTCAAAGAAAGAATCTCTTTTGAAATGAATCAAATTCACCTTAAATGAGTGAACGTAAATGATTAAGTCTCGAATTGCAGATTTTACTGTGAAACTTGTTGTAAAATTTTAGTTATTTGGATTTTTTACTTTAGAAAATCATGTTTATCTGTATTTGCAGTTCGTCTTTAATTTTTAAGTTAAAATGAGCTTTAAAGATACAAATATTCAAAGATTATTTATTTATTAGCTACTTTGTGTTTTATTTTATAATTAGGTATAATTAATCTTAAAATGATTTATAATAAAACTCTATTAGTTATTATATTAAAATACAATTAAAAATCATTTAAAACTGTATAAGAAACTCATAATTAACTATTATTGTCATCTGCTTAAGCTTTTGTAATATGTACAGATGATT
>JAESIW010000090.1:870143-1033682 GCA_016802295.1 Brachionus rotundiformis
ACTGTATAACAAACTCAAAATTCAGTATTGTTGTCGTCTCCTTAAGCTTTTGTATATATGTACAGATGATTTATAACATTGTTGCTTGATTTTGAATATTTTATTGATGGTAATTTATAAATCTTTATATAACCATCTAATAATGATTTATTGACACTTAATATCGCTTAATTATTCTAAAAGAAAGAATCTTTTTTGAAATGAATCAAATTCATCTAAAATGAGCGAACGTAAATGATAAAGTCTCGAATTGCCGATTTTCCTGTGTATCTTGTTGTAAAATTCTAGTTATTTGGATTTTTTACTTAAAATAATCATGTTTATCTTTATTTGCAGCTCGTCTTTAATTTTTTAAGTTAAAATGAACTTTAAAGATACAAATATTCAATAATTATTTATTTATTAGCTACTTTGTGTTTTATTTTTATAATTACGCATATTTAATCTTAAAATGATTTATAATAAATTTCAATTAGTTATTATATTAAAATACAATTAAAACACTTTTAAAACTTTATAACAAACTCATAATTAAGTATTGTTGTCGTCTCCTTAAGCTTTTGTATATATGTACAGATGATTTATAACATTGTTGCTTGATTTTGAATTTTTTATTGATGGTAATTTAAAAATCTTTATATAAGCACCTAAAAATGATTTTTTTAAAACTAAATATCGCTAAATTATTATAAAAGAAAGTATCTTCTTTGAAATGAATCAAATTCACCTTAAATGAGCGAACTTAAATGATTAAGTCTCGAATTGCAGATTTTACTGTGTATCTTGTTGTAAAACTTTTGTTTTTTGGATTTTTTACTTTAGATAATCATGTTTATCTGTATTTGCAGTTCGACTTTAATTTTTAAGTTAAAATGAACTTTAATGATATAAATAATCAATAAAATTTCATGAATATGGTTTTTAGCGTTCTTTTTTTATAGTTACGTATATTTAATTTTAGATTGATTTATAATAAAACTCTATTAGTTATTATATTAAAATACAATTATAAATCATCTTAAACTGTATAACAAACTCATAATTAAATGTTGTTGTCGTCTCCTTAACCTTTTGTATATATGTACAGATGATTTATAACATTGTTGCTTGATTTTGAATATTTTATTGATGGTAATTTTTAAATCTTTATATAAGCATCTAATAATGATATATTTAACACTTAATATCGCTAAATTATTCTAAAAGAAAGAATCTTCTTTGAAATGAATCAAATTCATCTTAAATGAGCGAACGTAAATGATTAAGTCTCGAATTGCAGATTTTACTGTGTATCTTGTTGTAAAATTTTAGTTATTAAGATTTTTAATTTAAATAATCATGTTTATCTGTATTTGCAGTTCGTCTTTGATATTTAAGCTAAAATGAACTTTAATGGTATAAAAAATCAATGAAATTTCATGAATGTGGTTTTTAGCGCTTTCTTTTAATAATTACGTATATTTAATTTTAGATTGATTTATAATGAAACTCTATTAGTTATTATATTAAAATACAATTAAAAATCATTTTTAACTGTATAACAAACTCAAAATTCAGTATTGTTGTCGTCTCCTTAAGCTTTTGTATATATGTACAGATGATTTATAACATTGTTGCTTGATTTTGAATATTTTATTGATGGTAATTTATAAATCTTTATATAAGCATCTAATAATGATTTATTGACACTTAATATCGCTTAATTATTCTAAAAGAAAGAATCTTTTTTGAAATGAATCAAATTCATCTAAAATGAGCGAACGTAAATGATAAAGTCTCGAATTGCCGATTTTCCTGTGTATCTTGTTGTAAAATTCTAGTTATTTGGATTTTTTACTTAAAATAATCATGTTTATCTTTATTTGCAGCTCGTCTTTAATTTTTTAAGTTAAAATGAACTTTAAAGATACAAATATTCAATAATTATTTATTTATTAGCTACTTTGTGTTTTATTTTTATAATTACGCATATTTAATCTTAAAATGATTTATAATAAATTTCAATTAGTTATTATATTAAAATACAATTAAAAATCATTTTTAACTTTATAACAAACTCATAATTCAGTATTGTTGTCGTCTCCTTAAGCTTTTGTATATATGTACAGATGATTTATAACATTGTTACTTGATTTTGAATATTTTATTGATGGTAATTTATAAATCTTTATATAAGCACCTAATAATGATTTATTAACACTTAATATCGCTAAATTATTCTAAAAGAAAGAATCTTCTTTGAAATGAATCAAATTCACCTTAAATGAGCGAACTTAAATCATTAAGTCTCGAATTGAAGATTTTACTGTGTATCTTGTTGTAAAATTTTAGTTAATAAGATTTTTAATTTAAATAATCATGTTTATCTGTATTTGTAGTTCGTCTTTGATTTTTAAGTTAAAATGAACTTTAATGGTATAAAAAATCAATGAAATTTCATGAATGTGGTTTTTAGCGCTTTCTTTTAATAATTACGTATATTTAATTTTAGATTGATTTATAATAAAACTCTATTAGTTATTACATTAAAATACAATTAAAACAATTTTAAAACTGTATAACAAACTCATAATTAAGTATTGTTGTCGTCTCCTTTAGCTTTTGTAATATGTACAGATGATTTATAACATTGTTACTTGATTTTGAATATTTTATTTATGGTAATTTATAAATCTTTTTATAAGCACCTAATAATGATTTATCAACACTTAATATCGCTAAATTATTTTAAAAGAAAGTATCTTCTTTGAAATGAATCAAATTCACCTTACATGAGCGAACTTAAATGATTAAGTTTCGAATTGCAGATTTTACTGTGTATCTTGTTGTAAAATTCTAGTTATTTGGATTTTTTACTTGAGATAATCATGTTTATCTGTATTTGCAGTTCGTCTTTGATTTTTAAGTTAAAATGAACTTTAAAGAAACAAATATTCAATAATTATTTATTTATTATCTACTTTGTGTTTTATTTTTATAATTACGCATATTTAATCTTAAAATGATTTATAATAAATCTCAATTGGTAATTATATTAAAATACAATTACAAATCATTTAAAACTGTATTACAAACTCATTATTAAGAATTGTTGTCGTCTCCTTAAGCTTTTGTAATATGTACAGATGATTTATAACAATGTTACTTTATTTTGAATATTTTATTGATGGTAATTTATAAATCTTTATATAAGCACCTAATAATGATTTATTAACACTTAATATCGCTAAATTATTCTAAAAGAAAGAATCTTCTTTGAAATGAATCAAATTCACCTTAAATGAGCGAACTTAAATCATTAAGTCTCGATTTGAAGATTTTACTGTGTATCTTGTTGTAAAATTTTAGTTATTAAGATTTTTAATTTAAATAATCATGTTTATCTGTATTTGTAGTTCGTCTTTGATTTTTAAGTTAAAATGAACTTTAATGGTATAAATAATCAAAGAATTTCATGAATGTGTTTTTTAGCGCTTTCTTTTAATAATTACGTATATTTAATTTTAGATTGATTTATAATAAAACTCTTTTAGTTATTATATTAAAATACAATTAAAAATCATTTAAAACTTTATTACAAACTCATTATTAAGTATTGTTGTCGTCTCCTTAAGCTTTTGTAATATGTACAGATGATCTATAACATTGTTACTTGATTTTGTATATTTTATTGATGGTAATTTATAAATCTTTATATAAGCACCTAATAATGATTTATTAACACTTAATATGGCTAAATTATTCTAAAAGAAAGAATCTTCTTTGAATCGAATAATATTCACCTTAAATGAGCGAACTTAAATGATTAAGTCTCGAATTGTATATTTTACCGTGTATCTTGCTGTAAAATTTTAGTTATTTGGATTTTTTACTTAAGATAATCATGTTTATCTGTATTTGCAGTTCGTCTTTGATTTTTAAGTTAAAATGAACTTTAAAGAAACAAATATTCAATAATTATTTATTTATTAGCTACTTTGTGATTTATTTTTATAATTACGCATATTTAATCTTAAAATGATTTATAATAAATCTCAATTGGTAATTATATTAAAATACAATTACAAATCATTTAAAACTGTATTACAAACTCATTATTAAGTATTGTTGTCGTCTCCTTAAGCTTTTGTATTATGTACAGATGATTTATAACAATGTTACTTTATTTTGAATATTTTATTGATGGTAATTTATAAATCTTTATATAAGCACCTAATAATGATTTATTAACACTTAATATCGCTAAATTATTCTAAAAGAAAGAATCTTCTTTGAAATGAATCAAATTCACCTTAAATGAGCGAACTTAAATCATTAAGTCTCGAATTGAAGATTTTACTGTGTATCTTGTTGTAAAATTTTAGTTATTAAGATTTTTAATTTAAATAATCATGTTTATCTGTATTTGTAGTTCGTCTTTGATTTTTAAGTTAAAATGAACTTTAATGGTATAAATAATCAATGAATTTCATGAATGTGGTTTTTAGCGCTTTCTTTTAATAATTACGTATATTTAATTTTAGATTGATTTATAATAAAACTCTATTAGTTATTACATTAAAATACAATTAAAAATCATTTAAAACTGTATTACAAACTCATAATTAAGTATTATAGTCTTTTGCTTAAGCTTTTGTGATATGTACAGATAATTTATTACATTTTTGCTAGATTTTGAATATTTAATTGATGGTATTTTATAAATCTTATATAAGCACATAATAATGATTTTTTAACACTTAATATCGCTAAATTATACTAAAAGTAAGAATCTTCTTTGAAATGAATAATATTCACCTTAAATGAGCGGACTTACACGATTAAGTCTCGAATAGCAGTTTTTACTGTGTATATTTTTGTAAAATTTTAGTTATTTGGATTTTTTACTTTAGATAATCATGTTTATCTGTATTTGCAGTTCGACTTTGATTTTTAAGTTAAAATGAACTTTAAAAATACAAATATTCAATAATTATTTATTTATTAGCTACTTTGTGTTTTATTTTTATAATTACGCATATTTAATCTTAAAATCATTTATAAAAAAACTCTATTAGTTATTATATTAAAAAACAATGAAAACACTTTTAAAACTGTATAACAAACTCATAATTAAGGATTATAGTCTTTTGCTTTAGCTTTTGTAATATGTACAGATAATTAATTACATTTTTGCTTGATTTTGAATATTTTATTGATGGTATTTTAAAAATTTATATATGCACCTAATAATGATTTTTTAACACTTAATATCGCTAAAATATGCTAAAATGAAGAATCTTCTTTGAAATGAATAATATTCACCTTAAATGAGCGAACTTAAATGATTAAGTCTCTAATTGCAGATTTTACTGTGTATCTTGTTGTAAAATTCTAGTTATTTAGATTTTTTACTTAAAATAATCATGTTTATCTGTATTTGCAGTTCGACTTTGATTTTTAAGTTAAAATGAACTTTAAAAATACAAATATTCAATAATTATTTATTTATTAGCTACTTATTGTCAAATTTTTATAATTACGGAACTTTAATCTTAAAATGATTTATAATAAAACTCTATTAGTTATTATATTAAAATACAATGAAAACACTTTTATAACTGTATAACAAACTCAAAATTAAGTATTATAGTCTTTTGCTTAAGGTTTTGTAATATGTACAGATAATTAATTACATTTTTGCCTGATTTTGAATATTTAATTGATGGTATTTTATAAATCTTCAATAACCACCTAATAATGATTTTTAACACTTAATATCGCTAAATTATACTAAAAGAAAGAATCTTCCTTGAAAAGAATAATATACACCTTAAATGAGCGAACCTAAATCATTTAGTCTCGAATTGAAGATTTTACTGTGTATCTTGTTGTAAAATTTTAGTTATTTGGATTTTTTACTTTAAATAATCATGTTTATCTATATTTGCAGTTCGTCTTTGATTTTTAAGTTAAAATGAACTTTAAAGATACAAATATTCAAAAATTATTTATTTATTAGCTACTTATTGTCAAATTTATATAATTACGGAAATTTAATCTTAAAATGATTTATAATAAAACTCTATTAGTTATTATATTAAAATACAATGAAAATACTTTTAAAACCAAATAACAAACTATTTAATTAAGTATTGTATTCATTTACTTAAGCTTTTTTAATATGTACAGATAATTAATTACATTTTTGCCTGATTTTGAATATTTTATTGATGGTATTTTATAAATCTATATAAGCACCTAATAATGATTTTTTAACACTTAATATCGCTAAATTATACTAAAAGAAAGAATCTTCCTTGAAAAGAATAATATACACCTTAAATGAGCGAACTTAAATCATTAAGTCTCGAATTGAAGATTTTACTGTGTATCTTGTTGTAAAATTTAAGTTATTTGGATTTTTTACTTTAGATAATCATGTTTATCTGTATTTGCAGTTCGTCTTGGTTTTTAAGTTAAAATGAACTTTAAAGATACAAATATTCAAAAATTATTTATTTATTAGCTACTTATTGTCAAATTTTTATAATTACGGCAATTTAATCTTAAAATGATTTATAATAAAACTCTATTAGTTATTAAATTAAAATACAATGAAAACACTTTTTTAACTGTATAACAAACTCAAAATTAAGTATTATAGTCTTTTGCTTAAGCTTTTGTGATATGTACAAATAATTTATTACATTTTTGCTAGATTTTGAATATTTAATTGATGGTTTTTTTTAAATTTATATAAGCACCTAATAATGATTTTTTAACACATAATATCGCTAAATTATACTAAAAGTAAGAATCTTCTTTGAAATGAATAATATACACCTCAAAATGACCGAACTTTAAATCATTAAGTCTCGAATTGAAGATTTTACTGTGTATCTTGATGTAAAATTTTTGTTATTTGGATTTTTTACTTTAAATAATCATGTTTATCTATATTTGAAGTTTGTCTTTGATTTTTAAGTTAAAATGAACTTTAAAGATACAAATATTCAATAATTATTTATTTTTTAGCTACTTTGTGTTTTATTTTTATAATTCCGGAAATTTGATCTTAAAATTATTTATAATAAAACTCTATTAGTTATTATATTAAAATACAATCAAAACACATTTAAAACTGTATAACAAACTATTTAATTAAGTATTATAGTCTTTTGCTTAAGCTTTTGTGATATGTACAGATAATTTATTACATTTTTGCTAGATTTTTAATATTTAATTGATGGTATTTTAAAAATTTTTATAAGCACCTAATAATGATTTTTTAACACTTAATATCGCTAAATTATACTAAAAGAAAGAATCTTCTTTGAAATGAATAATATTCACCTTAAATGAGCGAACTTAAATCATTGAATCTCGAATTGAAGATTTTACTGTGTATCTTGTTGTAAAATTTTAGTTATTTGGATTTTTTACTTTAGATATTCATGTTTATCTATATTTGCATTTCGTCTTTGATTTTTAAGTTAAAATGAACTTTAAAGACACAAGTATTCAATAATTATTTATTTATTAGCTACTTATTGTCAAATTATTATAATTACGGAAATTTGATCTTAAAATTATTTATATTAAAATTCTATTAGTTATTATATTAAAATACAATGAAAACACTTTTATAACTGTATAACCAACTCAAAATTAAGTATTATAGTCTTTTGCTTAAGCTTTTGTGATATGTACAGATAATTTATTACATTTTTGCTAGATTTTTAATATTTAATTGATGGTATTTTAAAAATTTTTATAAGCACCTAATAATGATTTTTTAACACTTAATATCGCTAAATTATACTAAAAGAAAGAATCTTCTTTGAAATGAATAATATTCACCTTAAATGAGCGAACTTAAATCATTGAATCTCGAATTGAAGATTTTACTGTGTATCTTGTTGTAAAATTTATGTTATTTGGATTTTTTACTTTAAATAATCATGTTTATCTATATTTGCATTTCGTCTTTGATTTTTAAGTTAAAATGAACTTTAAAGACACAAATATTCAATAATTATTTATTTATTAGCTACTTATTGTCAAATTATTATAATTACGGAAATTTGATCTTAAAATTATTTATAATAAAATTCTATTAGTTATTATATTAAAATACAATGAAAACACTTTTATAACTGTATAACAAACTCATAATTAAGTATTATTGTCATCTGCAAAAGCTTTTGTGATATGTACAGATAATTTATTACATTTTTGCTAGATTTTTAATATTTAATTGATGGTATTTTAAAAATTTTTATAAGCACCTAATAATGATTTTTTAACACTTAATATCGCTAAATTATACAAAAAGAAAGAATCTTCTTTGAAATGAATAATATTCACCTTAAATGAGCGAACTTAAAACATTGAATCTCGAATTGAAGATTTTACTGTGGATCTTGTTGTATAATATTTGTTATTTGGACTTGTAACCGGTTTATTATAAACACAATATATACTTCAAAAGCTTTATTAAATAATTGAACGTTCAGAAGTTCTTAGAATGGAATTCTTATTTATACCTAAACTGCTCGTTTTAAGAACACGAGCTTATAATTAAGACAAGATGTGATAAATGTGTTTGTCAGCATTTCGAATTGTCTAACTTCTGAAGTACGTGACAAGTATAATTCTGACTTATCTTTGTGCATCAGTTAATAAGCTGATCAACAAGTGATAATTCAAGGTAACTTATCCCCCCCTTAGAATCACATCGTCCTCGATGAATTCAATAATAAAAACTTCAGAAGGAAAAAAAATAATAACAGATTATATAAAATATGAAAATGTTTGTTTTTTTTCTAAAAAAGGCGATCTTTTAAATCGAAAATTTTATCAATTATACTATCTTCATTAGCTTCTTGTTCTCTTATAAATTTTCTTAGTTCTTTGAATCCATTGTTTTTGATAATAAAAGCTTCTGCATCTTTAAACATAATATTTGTTAATTCAACTTCGGATTTTACATTATCTGTCGAAAGGCTTGGATATTTTTGTTTTATTAGAGTTGCTTTTTGGTTGAACATTAGTTTTTTCCATTCCATAAGTATCCATTTGTTTTCTTCTTTAAAAGGGAGCTCCGGTAAATTTATGATTTTCTTAATCGATTCGATGTTCCATAATGTTCTACTTATTTGTTAGTTTATAAAATATTAGGAAAAATTTTTTTTTTTTTATTTATAACTAAAATTATAATTATTTTAATGTTTATTGAATCAGCACATCTGGTGGTTTTGCATCTTCAATATTTCGATAATAATCTTCAATAATATCTTCTTCAATAATAATTTTTTTTAAGCGATGTTTACAAAAGCATTTTAGTAGTGGTAAGTTACATTTTATCATAATATAGATAAAAATTAAGATCATGAATGCCATGACTGTAATTATTATGATTCTCAAGAGTCCTGATTTTTCTATTAAACGATAAATTTTTGTTATTACCTCGTTTATATTTTGTAAAAATTTTGTTTCAAAAACCGAACTATATATCACATTTATTTTATTAATAATTGCTATTTTCGCACCAATCTTTCTAATCCAATTTCTTTAATTATTACAGTTGAACGTATTATCTTTCCTAATAATATTATTTTTCGTAAGATAACCTCTTTGAACTTTTCCGTTAAGAATATATTCTATCTGCGGATCAAATGTACAATCTGAATAGCTTTTAAGATCAATGAAATTTATTTTTGAGAAATTAGGTGAAAAAATAATTCCGTCTCTTGTATATAGGACTAATGAACCTAAGCCTGTATAGAGAATGTTAAACCTGTCTTCATGCTCTCGAAAAGCTCTAAGAGTTGAAAGTTTTGAATTGCATATTTCTTCCTTAATCTTATCAATCATCGTAAACGTCTTTAGTTCAATGCTGTCTGTGAAGTGTCGTGATACAAGATCAACAACAACATGGAACTTACATCAGCAACATCTTACTTACATTATTAAACAACTAATGTAACATCAAACAACAAACAACTGGCAATCCTATGGTAGTTGTTTGTAGTTTTATAAGTTTGCACACGACACTATATTTGATTTATTTATAAAATATCTACCAACTAATGAAAGAAAAAATTTATTATATTTTTTTCTTTTCTTTTTTATTCTCTAATTAATGTGGTTATTTAGAGTGGCCACTTTCATTTAATTGTTTAGAACAAATCTCATTAAATATAATCGTTTAATAAACATTTTGATATCATACTAGTAGTTATTTCATTGGCGACGAGGAAAAAGCTAAAAGTTTAAGAGCATAATCTAGTGATAATGGAAGATCAATACATCCAAGCATTTGATATCCAAGATGAAGACGACAGAAGTCGTAGATGGGAAGAATGGATGACAAGGTTAGACATGCTGTTTTCAATCAAAGGTGTTAAAGAAGAGAAAGTTAAGATTGATTATTTAACATTCTTTGGTGGTACCGGTCTAGGGCGTATTTATAAAGACTATAAAAATGACAAAGACGACTATGAGGGTGTCAAAAAGAAGCTTACCAACCATTTCAAACCAAAGTTTAATACAAAAGTAAATGTTCTTCATTTTCGGGATTTATACCAGTTTCCGGAAGAACCATTTGAAGAGTTTGTGACAAGGTTAAAAGATAAGGCAAAAAGCTGTGCTTTCGGTGAGTCAGAGAGCAATGAAATCGCTACTCAGATCTTGCATAGATGTTCATCGGATTCACTTAAAAGAAAATGTCTAGAGAAAGATACTTTATGCTCTTTAGAAGAGTTGATTAAACTTGGAAAGCTTGAAGAGACAGTGAACCTTCAGCTACAAGAATTCAAAAAGTTCAATGAGCAAACCGTTTTGAAAACAGGAGTTAATCAGATCAAAGCAGGACCTAGCACGAATAACAATAGAAGTGAAAATAGGAGAACAAGTTACCCCAATAAAAAGTCATTGGAAAAAAAAAAAACATGTTTCTATTGTGGTGGAAAATATCCACATGATACAAAATGTCCTGCAAAAGGAGAAGAGTGCCGGAAGTGTGGACAACTCAACCACTTTGCAAAATGTTGTAAATCCAAAGGTAAGGGTAAAAGACATGTTAACCAAGTCCATGAAGAAGATTCAGGAGAAGAATCAAGTAATGTTTGGAGAGTCATGGTCAAAAATGTTTCCAAATTTTTCAAAAATTGGTTCTTGCCTATGATAACTTTGATAGTGTGTGGGTTAGATGTTAAGTTTACAGTTGACACTGGCTCAGCTGTTAACATAATGGACGAAAGTACTTTCAAGAAATTGAAAATGAAGCCAAGACTAGATAGGTCGAACCTTAAAATTTATGGTTATGGACAAGAGCAACGTATACATGTTCTGGGCAAGTTTCATACAAGGATAAACATTAACGGAGTATATAAGTCTATAGAATTTGTTGTAACAGGTGGACAATTTGGTAACTTGTTAAGCTACCGTACGTCAGTGGAATTGGGAATCGTGAATGTAATTAATCAAGTAAAGATTTCTAGTCCAAAAAGAGACCCAGTATATGACTCTTATGTAAAGAAGTATCCATCTTTATTTTCGGATAAGGTTGGATTACTAAAGAACCATGAGATTAAACTTCACATTGATGAGTCGATAAAACCTATCCAACAGAGATTACGACCTGTGCCATTTCATTTAAGACCTCTTGTAGAATCGGAAATCAAAAAAATGCTTGACGAAGATGTCATTGAGCCAGTAGAAGGTCCAACTCCATGGATTTCACCGATAGTTCCAGTTCCCAAACCGGAAAGGCCTGGTGAAATAAGAATTTGCACTGATGCGCGAGAAGCTAATAAAGCTATCTTACGGTCTAGACATTCGTGTCCCACCGTTGAAGACTTAGCAGTTAAACTTAATGGAGCTAAATTTATATCAAAGTTTGATCTTCGTTCCGGATATCACCAGCTACTTCTAGATGTGAGTTCAAGGTATATCACTGCCTTTGCTACTCATATGGGGATATTTCGTTACAAAAGATTAAATTTCGGTATTAATGCGGCTTCGGAAATATTTCAAAAAACAATTGAGTTGGTACTTGCTGGAATCGATGGAGCTTTAAACTTCAGTGATGACATTATTGTTTTTGGTACCACTAAAAAAGAGCATGATAACAGACTGGAAGCTGTTTTCAGGAGACTAGAGCAATCGGGACTGACTGTCAATAAAAAAAAATGCGAGTTTTGTAAAACTAGTCTAAAATTCTTCGGACTAAATTTTTCGGACAAAGGAATAGCAATTGATGTTAAGAAGTATGAGGCGTTGGTCAATGCTAAATCACCTTCAACAGTTGGAGAGGTGAGGAGTTTGCTTGGTTCAGCTAATTATTGTGCTCGATTTATACCTAATTTTTCCGCAATCACAGAGCCACTAAGAGAGCTGATCAAAAAGAAAACTGAATGGAAATGGTTGCCAAAGCATCAAGAAGCGCTGGAAAACCTTAAAAAATCTATTTGTAACAAAGCTTTAAGTTATTTCGATCCAGAGCATCGCACTGAACTTACTGTAGATGCAAGTCCTTTTGGTGTAGGAGCAGTAATGGCTCAGTATGATGTTAAAAATCCTGGTGTCAAGAAAATTGTTATGTATGCCAGCCGTTGTCTATCACAGGTTGAGCAAAGATATTCTCAAGTTGAACGAGAAGCATTGGCTGTAGTTTGGGCATGTGAAAAATTTCATCTGTATATTTATGGTAAGGAATTTGACATCATCACAGACAATAAAGCTGTAGAGTTGATATTTGGCAATGTAAGATCACGACCAAAGGCTCGTATAGAAAGATGGTGTTTAAGACTCTTACCATATAAATTCAAAGTGAAGCATCAACCAGGCGCATACAATATTGCTGACTACATTTCAAGAAACCCAGTTGAACCTGCTGATATGCAATATGAACAATTAACAGAAGCTTATATTAATATGGTAACTGATATGGCAGTGCCACAGGCAATTAGTAAAGATCAGCTGGTTCGAGCAACCAAAGAAGATCCTATTTTAATAGAACTGGTCAAATCAATTCAAGGAAAGGCTCATGGGAAAATTGGAGAGTTTGATAAGATAAAAGATGAACTGTCTGTTACCGGAGATGGGCTGGTGTTAAGGGGTAGCAGAATAGTGGTTCCATTTAAATTTCAAAAACGTGTTATTCAAATTGCCCATGGTGGTCATTTGGGTGTAGTGAAAACTAAGCAATTATTAAGAAGCCATGTCTGGTTTCCAGGCATTGACAGACATGTTGAGACTTTGGTTAAGTATTGCCACAAATGCCAGATAAACACTGATTTGAAAAATTATGAACCACAGGCTGATACGGAAATACCAACTGGTCCATGGAAAGTTTTGAGCGTAGATTTTTATGGTCCACTTAGATGTGGAAAATACTTGATGGTAATTATTTGTGAGTATTCAAGGTACCCTTTAGTAAAGGTAATATCTAGTACATCAGCTCAGATAGTTACATCGGGGTTAAATGATGTATTCTAAACTTTTGGCATACCAGAGATGGTAAAAACAGACAATGGACCTCCTTTTAATTCCAATAAATTCAATGATTTTGCTAAGCAACTCGGTTTTAAGCATCGAAAAATTACACCACTATGGCCAAGAGCGAATGGTATGGTGGAGCGGTTTATGAAAAACCTTGGTAAGGTAATACGTAATTCTGCATTGAGTCAAAAAGAATGGGAGATTGAGCTTATAGAGTTTCTACGGAATTACAGAGCAACTCCACATTCTTCTACAGGGGTACCACCAATGAAACTGATATTCCAAGCCGATATTACCACCTCTAAGTTACCAATATATCTTTCAAAAGCTGATTCAAGCCAAAAAGATTTTAATCATATAAAAGCAAGAAGAAAAGACGCTGAATCAAGAACAAAAATTAAGCGCTACAATGATAAAAGAGATAAGCCGTGTGTCTCTAACTTTAGAACAAATGAATTAGTTTTAGTCAAGTGGAGAAGAGTATATAAGTCAGATCCAATTTATGATCCGAAACCATATAAAATAGTCGGAATTAATGGTTCAATGGTAACTGCTCAAAGAGAGGATCATCAAATTGTTAGAAACTCGTCATTTTTCAAAAGGTACTTTACTCAAGAGGTACCATCTAGTGACCAGAGTTATAAGCCAATACTCAGAAATTTTGCTAGAAGCTTAATTCTTGAGAAAGTCCCAGATCAACAAATTCAAAACCATGCTGACAGAGAACCAGTTGAGTCGACAGGAGTAAAGGAAGAAAATACTAATACTAAGATGGAGACAACTGAAGTTACAGTGAATGATGATAGTAACGGGGACTATGAAACAGGTGATGAATGTACTGGAATTGATAGAACAACAAGTCTTGAAGGGAGCGAGGACATGAATACTAGAGTGGAAGACGGTTTAAGTAATGAAGAAGAAGGAAGTGGAAGTGCTAAAAAAGAAGAGGGTGAATATAAAGGAGAAGAAGATGGAAATGAAAAAAGAAATGATAGACCGAAGAGGATTAGGCGTAAACCTGATTTCTTGGGAAAACCGGTTTCACATGGATAAATGGGAATATTGAGATCATTGAAATTTATTTAATCAAATTTTATAAATAATAATCTATATACTCATTTTTTTGATCTAATTAATTAAATGTGATTTGAATCCAGTATGGTTCAAAATTAAGCAAGGGGAAGATGAAGTGTCGTGATACAAGATCAACAACAACATGGAACTTACATCAGCAACATCTTACTTACATTATTAAACAACTAATGTAACATCAAACAACAAACAACTGGCAATCCTATGGTAGTTGTTTGTAGTTTTATAAGTTTGCACACGACACTATATTTGATTTATTTATAAAATATCTACCAACTAATGAAAGAAAAAATTTATTATATTTTTTTCTTTTCTTTTTTATTCTCTAATTAATGTGGTTATTTAGAGTGGCCACTTTCATTTAATTGTTTAGAACAAATCTCATTAAATATAATCGTTTAATAAACATTTTGATATCATACTAGTAGTTATTTCAGTCTGAATCCGCTAAAAGCAAATCGTGGACTGCATTTTCACTTCCTTTTAACAATGTTAGGTTACTCTTATTATATGTTAAGAAAAGTCCTTCGCTTGTTTCATACATATTTAAATTACATTCAATTAATTTTTTAGTAAGCTTAAACATCTGATTTCCATTTGGGTTATTTAATATATTGTCGTACGGTATATTAAGTTTTAACGAAGAGAATAATCTATATGGACAAGAGTTAACTAGATTTTTATTCCAAATAAGTATTGAATCTCCGGGGTTGCATTCTAAGTTATCTGCTTTGCAGATTTCATTGAAAATTTTATTTTCTTTTCTTATTCTAACCTTCTTAAGTCTGCAGTAATATCCAGTAGTTACAACTGTACTAAGCCACTTGTATTGTTCACTTGGGCTTTCATCAAATTCACAATTTCCATCCTTACAAAGCATTAAAAGACCATTGCATGTTTTTGAACTTCCCATTATTTCACATTCCAATTTACTTAGTATTAGTACGTCGACACTCCTTTGAATGCTTCTAGCTCCGAAAAAATTTGTATAAGTGCTTACTTTGACAACTTTTTTACTGCATTCATAACCTAGACCATCTATTGCTAAATTTTGTTTTATCAATATTTCCATATACTTGAAATTAGAATTTGTTGTTAATAAAGTCTCTGTCTTTAAATGTTTGATGGCACAATCCTCTTCAAGGTTTAATACAGGAATGTTTGAAACATTTTTGTAATTTGGTGTTTCACAGACATAAAAATTATTATCTAGTCTTAATGATACGATAGGAAATATTAGAATACTGGCTATTAATGTTAAAATATTTATAATAGCCGATGTGTTCAAAACTGTTTTTCTAGGTCTTCCTCTATTTTTTTTTTTCAAGTAAATATCATTATTCTTAGATTTCCAATAATTTTCTATCAATTTGGGATCTAGGAAATTTTCAATTGGTTCCCATGAATTATGTTTAGCTTCAAAGTTTTTCCATTTTACTGGGAATAGATACTTTTTATTTATATCCATTTTATGGCCTAAAATCTTTTCAACTTCAAATACAGCATTATTTGTTTCTTTAGTGTTTCTGATGTTGTCTATTTTTAATCGCTGACGTGGGAAGGTATCTGTTAATTTTTTTTTTTAATGCATCCTCCACCATATAATTGTCATTTTTAGTAAGACCTATTACTGTAAACGGACCACGGTATTTAGGGTGAAGATTATTTTGTATGCCTGGTATACTAATCCATACCTTAGTTCCTATTGGTATTTTCTCTTCAGTAATTGGTCTCGTTTTGTTTTGCTTTTTCCAATACTCGTTCATCAAGCGCTTTGTGATTTAATTCTGAATCAATTGAAGACCAGTTTTTAAATCCGTTCATTTTTCTTCCAAACATTAATTCGAATGGGGAGAATTGTGTTGATGTATGGACTCTAGTTCTATATGCTAGTAACACCTACGGAATCCATTTTGGCCAGTCTTCATTATTCTGTTCACAGTGTCGTCTTAAACATTTAACGAATTCTCCATTAAATCTCTCAACCTGACCGTTTGTCCTAGGATGGTATGCTGAATTAACAACATGCTCAGCGCCAATTCTGTTAATGAGATTATCTACTATTGTGTTGTTAAATTCTGTCCCCTGCTCTGAAAGAATTACCTTAGGAGTTCCAAACAAGCATATAAATTTCCATAGGTGATCAGCGATTTCTATAGCTGTTTTACTCTTAATGGGTTCTACGTATGGGTACTTAGTTAGGTATTCGCTAATAACGATGACACCAAGAAATCCTTCTTCAGTTAATGGTAGGCCGAACACAAGATCAATAGCAATTCTATCGAAAATACCTTTGATACTTAGTGTTTTGGCCGGGTGTTCTTTTAAAGCTATCAGATTATTTCTCTTACAAATATCACATGCCATTATATATTGTTCGACGTCCCTGTCAAGTTTTTTCTAAAAATATTCTTCTTTTATTCTTTTAACTGTTGATTCTTTTTAAATTGGCCCAATACTTGGGCTTTCTCAATAATTTTTGTTCTTAAATCTGGTTTAGGAACGATCAGTCAGCAGCCTTTTTTGTCAAAGTAAAAAATTAAATCTTCTTTTGCATTATACATATAACGTGAAGCTTGATTTTCTATTCTTTTGACTTGCTTTAACGACAATCCTGGATAGTGTTTATTATACATTAGATAATTTAAAAGTGGTCTTTCTGCGTATATGTCAAGAATTTTTCTTGTTTCCACATTATAATCGTTATCGTCCTTACCTTACAAAGCTTTGCATGTTAGTACAGGTCTACTAATAGCATCGGCATTACTGTGGTTGGAGCCTTTTCTATAAATAATATTAAAATCATATGTATGTAAAAATATAGACCATCTTGCAAGCCTTCCGTTTGGTTCTTTAATGGACATTAGCCATTTTAAGGCGATATGATCTGTAACGACGTCAAAATTTTGTCCATAGAAAAAATTATGATATACTTTTATTCCCAACACTAGAACTAGGCATTCACGTTCGGTAACGCTATAATTCCTTTCTGCTCCTTTAAGCAGTTTTGAAGAGTATGAACATACGTATTCTTTACCACTGTCATCTGTTTGAGATAATATAGCTCCCAAAGCATATCCTGAAGCTTCCGTATGTAATGTAAATTTTCTACTGAAATCTGGTTGTCTTAGTATTGGCTCGGATATTAGGATTTCTTTGAGAGTGTTAAAAGCTTTTTCTTCTTCAGACTCCCATAAGAATTTTACATCTTTTCTTAGTAATGCATACAAAGGTTCAGAAATCTTGGCAGAGTCTTTAATAAAAACTCTGTAGTAATTCGTAGCACCTAGAAATTCCTGTATTTGCTTCGCATTTTTAGAACTTTTTCGTTCCACAATTGCTTGTATTTTTGAAGGATCCATCTCTATCGACGAAGCTGTTACCACAAAGCCTAAAATTTTGATTTTTCTTGCAAACCAAAAGCATTTGTCCGTCTTTATCTTTAGCTCGTTGTCCGTTAATGGTTTTGCAATTAGTTTTATATGTTCTTTATGGTCACTACATGTTTTCGAATGAATAATTATATCATCTAAATATACTTCACAAAACGGCATTTTTCCAAATATCCGATACATCATTCTACTAAATTGAGCAGGTGCATTTTTCAATCCAAAAGAAAGTCTTTTACTGGTAATGACCATCGAAAGTAGAAAACGCTGTCTTTTCCACTGAATCAGGGTGCATTTCTACTTGCCAGTACCCCGATATCAAATCCAATGTTGAAAAATACTAGAACCGCTAAGTCTTGCCAAAATATCATCAATTCTTGGTAATGGCCAAGTTTCTGTTTTTGTTTTTTGGTTTAATTTTCTATAGTCAACACAAAAACGTTTCCTTCTATCTTTCTTTGGTATTAAGACTACCGGTGAAGACCATGGTGAAGTGGACATTTCTATTATATCGTTATCCATCATTGTTTTGACTTCTTTTTGAATTAATTCTCGTTCTTTTATAGATTTGCGATAAGGTCTTTGAAAAATTGGGACCTCATCTGTTGTTCTAATCACGTGTTTATTAACTTACTTTTTTTAAGTTCTTTTATGTTGATTGCAAATCTATCTTTTATAAAATCTAAGGCTTCTTTAAAGTGTAGATATTCAATTTTATCTAGTTTATCCATTGGTTTAATTTCTATTTTATCTAGAAAGGTTTCTAAAGGCCATTCTTCATTAAAATTGTAGTGATCATCCGAATAGTTATCGTCCGGGTATAATTCATCTGTTAGTTTTTCAGTTAATACTTGATTACAGTATTCTTTATCTGACACATCGAGGAAAACTACTTCGCTTGGGAATTTTAAGCTTTTTTCACTAGGATTTAGACTTGCTCCGGTAAGCATAAACCAATCAAGACCTAGTAACCCATCATTGTCTTCATGATCTATTACTAAAAATTCGAGGTTGCATAGATGACCTTCGATATTTAAGGGTAAAACTCCTGTTTTTCCATTTACTTTAACAATATTGTTATCAGCTGTTTTGATTCTAATGTCAGAATGTTTTACAGTTATATTATTCTTTTCTACAAATTTTTTGCTTAATATTGAAGTGGTACATCCGCTATCAAGTGCCAATTTTAGTGTTATACCATTTATAGTTGCTGCTATATGTAAGAGGTTCCCTGTATCACATGTGTACACATATTCTGGCTTCTTTTGATTTTCTGAATTATTGTCTATCTCCTCAACCATATTAACCCTTCTTGTATTCCGATACTGTTTAGAGTTATTGTTATTTAGTTTACATTGTGCAATTTTTTGACCTGGTTTTTTGCATACGAAGCATATTAAGTTTTTCTTCGGTTCAAAATTGTGGCTTCCAAATTTTTCTCTCCCATTTTGGTCATACTTCTGACCTCTAGATTTTGATACGTATTCTTTCCATTTAAAGAAGGTTTTTTAAAGAATCCCTATAATTTATGTCTTGAATAGTTGACAACCGTAGTTTTGTTAAAATTGCAAAATCCTTTTGTAAAAACTCTCGCATGCCGGATTGCATCATTTAATATTTCTACATTTTTACTCTCTAACTCGGCCCTAACTCTAGGTTCGAGGGCTTCGAGAAAGAACCAGACTAATTCAAACTCATCTATCTTATCAATTTTGTTTGCAATTGTCTGGAATTTCATTATGTTGTGCTCAAAATTTGCCGTTAATTTAATACTTTTTAGTTCAGATCTTAGCCCTCTCTGAAAATCAGCTGGTTTAAGGGTAGCTAATAATTGAGTTTTAAATTTATCCCACGTAACTGATTCATCTCTTTTTTGCATGTTTCTTAACATTTGTAAGGCGTTTTCTCTTAAAAGTTTTGTAACACAATATATTAGCCTACTTCTAATAATTCCTTGGTTCCTAGCCTCTGTTTCTACCAGGTATATCCATTCATCAACTTTATCTCTATCGTTTCCATATAATTTTGGTATATCGTCGACTTTAAAATTTGTGATCCGTGTATCCCTAAGTCCGAATCCTATGTTTCCTTGTTCATTATCCTCTTGTACTAACGTTTTTGATGACGAAGCTATTTCCTGAAGGGTACTTTTTCCTCCTCCTTCAATTTGTTTCGTAATATTTTTTAAATTTTCATCTTCTATTTTCATCTTCTTGATACTAGCCAATAGCTCAGCTCTTTTAAAAAGTAGCTCTATAAGTCCTTTTTTAGGTATACCAGTATTTTGAACATTTTGAAGCCATTCCATTTGTTCGGCTTCTGTACAGTTTCTTAATTCACCATCTTCATCCAAGCGCTGGAATTCATTTTCAAAAGACCCATTTTGTGTCTTTATTAAGTGTACTAGTTCTTGTACACTTTGTTTTTCAAGGTATTCTTTTGAAATAGGTACCATAATAAATATCATCTTTTTATCGCTGCTACCAATTGAAACCTGTTTACTATAAACACAATATATTGTTTAAAAGCTTTATTAAATAATTGAACGTTCTGAAGTTCTAAGAATGGAATTCTTATTTATACCTAAACTGCTCGTGTTAAGAACACGAGCTTATAATTAAGACAAGATGTGATAAAAGTGTTTGTCAGCATTTCGAAGTGTCTAACTTCTGAAGTACGTGACAAGTATAATTCTGACTTATCTTTGTGCATCAGTTAATAAGCTGATCAACAAGTAATAATTCAAGGTAACAGACTTTTTACTTTAGATAATCATGTTTATCTGTATTTGCACTTCGTCTTTGATTTTTAAGTTAAAATGAACTTTAAAGATACATATATTCAATAATTATTTATTTATTAGCTACTTAGTGTTTTATTTTTATAATTACGAATATTTAATCTTAAAATGATTTTTAATAAAACTCTTTTAGTTATTATATTAAAATACAATGAAAACACTTTTAAAACTGTATAACAAACTCATATTTATGTATTATAGTCATTTACTTAAGCTTTTGTTATATGTACAAATGATTTATTACGTTTTTGCTTGATTTTGAAAATTTTATTGATGGAACTTTATAAATTTTTATATAAGCACTTAATAATGATTTATTAAGACTTAATATCGCTAAATTATACTAAAAGAAAGAATCTTCTTTGAAATAAATGAAATACGCTTTAAATGAGCAAGCTTAAATGATAAAGTCTCGAATTGGAGGTTTTACTGTGGATCTTGTTGTAAAATTTAAGTTATTTGGATTTTTCACTTTAGATAATCATGTTTATCTGTATTTGCACTTCGTCTTTGATTTTTAAGTTAAAATGAACTTTAAAGATACATATATTCAATAATTATTTATTTATTAGCTACTTAGTGTTTTATTTTTATAATTACGAATATTTAATCTTTAAATGATTTATAATAAAAATCTATCAGTTATTTTATTAAAATACAATGAAAACATATTTAAAAACTGTATAACAAACTCATAATTATGTATTATAGTCATTTACTTAAGCTTTTGTTTAGTACAGATGATTTATTACATTTTTGCTTGATTTTGAATAATTTATTGATGGTACTTTATAAATTTTTATATAAGCACCTAATAACGATTTTTTAACACTTAATATCGCTAAATTATACTAAAAGAAAGAATCTTCTTTGAAATAAATGAAATACGCTTTAAATGAGCGAACTTAAATGATTAAAGTTCGAAATTCCAATTTTAGTGTGTATCTTGTTGTAAAATTTTAATTATTTCGATTTTTTACTTTAGATAATCATGTTTAATCGATCGATCGATCATATTTTTAATCGATCAGAAAATCAGGAATTAAAATTCAATTCTATTGTTGCTTTTTATTTTGTCTTTCTGGCATAACGAATAACGAAATTAGGAATTAAACTTTTTTTTAAAATTATGTTTTATATCCATATGATCAGCTAGAAGAAGAAATTAAAATTTTTAAATTTGTGTTTATTTAATTAAAAACGCAAATTGAGAGCTCAGAGCGCATCTCTGTTAACTCTGTCGTCGAAACGTAAGCTGAAGACACATCGTACAAACGTAAGCACTTTTTTTTTCTATCATTTATCTATTCATTTCATTTTGTACTGGATAATAAATATTCAATAGTTTTTGTTCATTTATTTTTTTTGAAAATTTTAACTCAAATTTAGATAAAAAAATTAAAAATTTGACCATAAGACTAATTGAAATTTATTTATTTATTGATAATTTTTGACCAGAAAAAAGATTCTGACTCACGTTAACAGATAGATTTATGATAGTTGGTTTTGACACACTTATCCAAACAACTAAGTTATTTAAGAAATAATGTTTTTTCTTCCTTAAACGTCTACGTTCTTTTATATGGTTCAACATTTGAGTTTCTTTCCAATGTATCCCAAGAATCCTTCTCAGACTGCTAGTATGGAAGGTATTTCCACTACTCACTTCCATATAATATTGTTGCTTTTACTACAGGGCATATTTAGCTTTAGTTCTTTTCTTTTCCACACTAGTTTGAATCTGGAAAATACTCCTTTTGCTTTTGTGAGTCTTTTTTTGATATCTTAATGTTTTTCCATTATTTCGCATATAAATCTTCTTTAGTTCGCTCGCAGACTGATGGTGATCGGGCAACCAGAAAAAGTTTCTGTTTCACATTGTCTAATTAAGTATAATAGGCAATAAATATGGCGGTTTTCGTCTTGATACTACACATTTATCCATTCAACTTGGTTTAATTAAGAATTAAGATTTACTTAACTTCTTTTTATCTAATGTATTTTTATGGTCCTCTCATATCTCATTTGAACCACTATCCAAATAAGAAACTTGGCATTTATATATTATTTTTTTAAATTAAAGCTCTTTTCATAGGATTTTGAAGCAGGTAAATTAAGTTTAACAACTCAACTCGCTTGGTAAAGTCATATTTTCGAAGTAAAGGGACTCTTGGCCCTAGTCTTCGAATCTTCCTGGTTTAATGACCAAGCAAAAGTTAGTTGGAGATGATTATGATAGATGGAACTCAGACTTTCTTTTTTGGTCCCGGAATTTAGCGACTAGTCATTAGAAAATAATATTGTACAAGGGAAATGGTATTTTAAGTACAAAAGCTAAAAGTGTATGATAATGGACAAATGGGTTACATAGACCTCATCCAGGCTTTCACATAAGTTTTGCTTGGTTATTAAACCAGGAAGATTCGAAGACTAGGGTCAAGAGTCCTTTGACTTCAAAAATATGACTTTACCAAGCGAGAAATAATTTATTAAACCTTTGACTATTTAATAAGTTCTTTTAATTATTAGATTAATTTAAAACAATAGATAATTTAATTTTTTAACAATTTTTCTATTCAATTCTTTTCTCTATCAAATTATTATATTTGAAAATTTTTTAAATTTTAGCTCCCTCGCAGCCATCAATTCGGCAAACATCAACTTTCGGGTGTCAAGTGGCCGCAAGTGACGGTGCTCAACACAAATAAAAAATATGTTTTAAATAATTTTATAAAATAAATTTTGGCAAAGAAATGATATACTCTTGCATTTGTTGATATTAAAAAAGATTAATCAATAAAAATTTTAATTGATTTTAAAAATTTATTATTTTTTAGACTTTACTTTCAAAAAATGAATACTATTATTAATCAAGAATTGGAAAATCTAAAGAAAAGTGAAAAAGACTTTTCTGATTTCGTCAATGATTCTTTTAACCAATTTCTCCAGTTCTATAATAACAAGGTAATTATTTCAAATTTTTTAAACTATTCTAAAAAGCTAAAATTTAAGGATCACTATTCAATATATAAATTTAAATCTCCAAATAATTCTAATCAATTAAACTGCGCAACTATTTTTGTAAAAGATAAAATAAAAAATAAAATCGAAGAATATAATGGAGAAGCTGAAAAAATGGATACAGCTATTATTATTTCGAAAGAAAAATTTCTCAAAGAATCTTTGCTTCCAGTTCCGCCCAAGCTTGAACGAAAAATTGACCAAATAAGCGATAAATTTAACTACAACTAGAAAGAAAATTAAAAAATCAATAGGTAAATAATTTTTAGAATATATTGATAAAGTTTTCATTGCTTTTTTATTTTAATATTTAGTTTGTTTTTTTTTTTTAGATGGAATAGGCCACAAAGAAAATCAAACGGATCTCGAGAAATATGGATGTTTATACTCTTTTATATGTTTTTTTCTAAAAAAAAAGGTAAAACTTTAAATCATCTCTGATTAAATAATTATTCTTGTCATTTAGAATCACTTTAATTTCGTTATTTCAAGGCACAAAAAAAAAGATGATCCAAAAATAAAGATGACAAGACTGGTAATAACCTAAAAAAACGACGATATTTTCAAAACTTTTCAAGGCGTTGTCTCTGATGAACACAAATCAAAAAAAAATGTATTTAGATTTTTTGCAAAACACGAAATTTCCACTACCCGAAAATTTTAATACAGAAAGTAAGACTTAAAAGATCAAAAATTTAATTAATAAATTATTCTTTTCAGAAAAAAATTTTATTTTAAATAATCAAAAAAATAGTGAAAAAATATCGTTGAACTTCTTAGAGTTGAGAATATTTCTAAACTGCTTTTCAAGATAAAAATTTAAAAAAAAAAAAAATTTCAAAAGCAATCGCTGAACAAGTGACTCCAACAGGCCGCATTTTTAAAAATTGAAGGATAATTTTATATCTGAATATTTAATTTAAATTATAAATTAATATTTATTTCACTCAATCAAACAATTGAAAGAGAAAATTTCTTAAATATTTTCTGTGATATCTCGCATTGGGAAATTAAAAAATTAATTCTTAGAATCTGAAATTGATGATGTAGAAATGCTTGATGCAAATTATTCTAGCCCAGAAATGGCAGATCATACAAATTTAAACCCCATTATTGAACAAAAAGAAGTAGACTTCAGTTTTGACATGATTTTTTACTACAAAATTGATGATATTCTGATAACTAAGAATGATCTTAGAAGTCTTCTTTACAATAACTGGCTGACGGACACTGTGATTTTTTTAACTTTTCAAAAATCTTTACTTAATTATTTTTAAGATCCTTGAGGCTTATGGAAGAATTGTTTCCAAAAAATCAAAAAAAAAATTTCTTTACTTTCTTCTTTTCATTCAAAAGAAATTAGTTATAATGGATTTGATAAATGGGGAAAAAAATTACCCGTAAGTGATATTAATTTTTTTGATCATCTAATAGTCTTAATAAAGGTTGACAAGTATGAATATATGGTTGGATTCGTAAATCAAAATGGTAATCATTGGAGCTTAATATGTATCAATTTAAAAAATTTTAATTTTGTTTATCTTGATCCTTTGGGAGAAAAAGAGGATATTAAAGAACTTTTTTTTAAAAACTGGGGGTAAAATTCAAATATTTTTTAATTTTAAATTGTCTTATGAATTTCTCTCAAATTTCAAAAACAATTTAAATTGTAAATTTTATTTATTTCTTAAATCAAATTATTTTTAAGCAAAATTTCCAACAGAATTATAAGAATTAAAATTAAAATTAAAATTAAATAAAAAACTTGATCATTTAATTCAAAAGGATTCTTTCAACTGTGGAGTTTATGCTTGTTTCTTTCTGGAAAAATTAATTGAAAAAAAGAAATTATATTTGGAAAATGATAAAACTGATTTATATCGTCTCAGACATAGTATAAATAAGTATTTTAAATTTAGATTAGACAATTTAAGCTATAATGAGTTTTGAGAAGAAAGGATAAAAAAGACAAACCCAAAGTTTTGATTTTAATTTTTAAAATCAAGAACGTATTTCAAAACGGTTTCAACTAGGTCTTTCTCCTGATTTTGATTCACTAATCGGAGATAAAGATCTGAATGTATTTGCAAACGAAAATGAAGATTATTCAAATACGAGTTTTTTGCTATAATATTTTATGAAAGTTTTCTGGATATACAGTTTTAGTCATAAGTATTTGCACAATATGTTTATTAAGATTCTTTATTTGACTATTTGATGTTCAATTGTCTTTTTAATAATGTATAAATTTTTGCAATGAGTAATGATTATTTTACTTTTATTTCAAAAAATTAAAAATATAAATAGAAAAAAGTATTTTCACACTTGTATTATTTGATTTTATTTTTTAGATAAAAATAAAAAAAGTAAATATTAAATCCAATAGTACTTGTTTTCTATTAGCCATTCCATTCTTCTTGGCATTGACTCAACTAGCTTATTACAATACACATGAGTTATCATTTGCCAACTCTGCTTCGTGACTTCAGGATTTTTTGATTTTTTTTGTGTGTTTTCTTGATTATTTATTTACTTTTTGAGGTCGAACCATAAATTTTGAATAGGATTCAGGCCAATCAAACAACAATATTCTTTTCATTTAAATAATCAATGACCTTATAGCTGCGTGTTTAGGATCATTGTCCTGTTGAAAAACAAAATCACCTGAAAACAAAAGCCTAGCAGATGAAATCATGTGACAGGAAATTATCCAAATATAAATTTCTGCATTCACATTGCCTTCTATTTGATGTAAGTTACCATGTCCAGCATAATCAAAGCATCCCCAAGGCATTATAGAATCATCATGCTTAACTATTTGTTTGGCATGCTTTGGCTTTAGCATTTTACCTTTATGTCACCACGTCCATATTCGTCCGTCACTCCTCTCTTGTTAATTTTGTTTCATCTGTGAATAAAACACGTTTTCAGTCATCAACCTTTGATTCTTTAAACCGAAAGCAAATCTCGCTTTTATATAAAGGCTTTTTGATAGGTTCTCCACCATTTATTTTGATTTCTCAACCATTTTCACTATTTCCTTGTCAATGTGAACCGTTGTTGATCTTGGTCGACCAGTTCGGAACTTACTTAAATGCGTTTAGGTGTTGGCAAAGCGTCTTAAAACATAACCAATGTTGAAAAAGCTAATTTCAACTCTTCTCCGATTTGTCTTTACGAATTTACTTAATTTTCTAGAGCAATTATAGCTCCGTTAGTTGTTAATCTAGTTCTCATGTCTTAAACATTTTTATCAAATTAATCAAAAAAAATTTTAAATTAAATAAAGTTTTTTGATTCTTTTAAGATATTTTAATAATTTTTTAATGGCATTAATGTATTAAATATCAAATAACAAAGGTGTGCAAATACTTTTGTCTATTTATTTTTTTTTGAAATATAAGTAAAATTATCTTCAATCATTGAAAAAATTTATACATCATCAAATAGAACATTGACAAAGTCATTTTAGAATCTTAATAAACATAGTGTGCAAATACTTTTGTCTTTAACTGTAACCACTAATAAATTTTCCTAAAGGATCGATCAATGGAAGCTATTCAAAGTTTTTCAAAAAGTTTTTTTAATGTTTTTGACTGTAAATCTTTCAATAAACAAGTGATTAAATCTCAAAAGATTGAAAAATTTCTATTCCTATTTTTAGACTTAAGACAAGACCAAAATCATCAACACCTATAGAAAATTTGAGTTTTGTTAGCTAAACAAATTTTATATTGTCCGGAAATGATTCATTTTATGGTCAAGTCTTAATTTCAACTAAAACGAATTTTTACAAGATAATTAGCAAACAAGAAAATGAGATTGAAAAGTTAAATCGAAAATTGGATGATCAAATAAGAGATTATCGTTTTTTACAAAACGATTTACTAAAATTTGAAGTAAAATTTCTTTTAGATTCTAAAAAATTAAGTAAAATAAAAAAAAAGAACAAATATAATGGAAAATTTGATGAAATTAAACTTTTAATGGAACGAGAAGAAAAACTTGAGGAGGATATGTACCAACAAGTTCAAAATTTAAAAAATACACTGCTTGATAAGTAAACTTAAATTAATACTTGATTACAAATTAATATTAAAAAAAAAGAGTAAAAAAAAAAATCAATTAAAAGATGAAAAAGAAATTATTCTTTTGGACATTGAGTCAAAAAATATTCAGCTAGAAAGTGAAACAAAAAGTTCGGGCCCAAAGAAAAAATGTCAATATGTTAAGAAATGCAAAGGAGAAGGGAACGTTAATCAAAAATATAGAACACATTCGACTATTTAAAGTTGTCCTACTTTTAAAAATGTAAATATTAACTGAAACTAGAAAAAAAAGAAAATAAAAATAAGATAAAATTGACAGGAACAAGATGAAAAAGATCAAATAGAAACCATGGTTGATCTTATGAAGGGAGAATTAGAAAGAATTAAAAAAGAAAAAGAAGATGAGAAAGAAATTAAAAAAGAAAATGAAAAATTAAATAAAAATCTTGTTTCAACAACTTAAATGACTTGATAAAGGCTCAAGAACAACTAAAGTCAAAATATTTCGAGAGAGAAGATGAGTTAAAAAGACTTGTTTCAGCAATCTCTGAGCTTGAAGAAAAACTGTAAATATCTTTCTAAATTATATAAATTATCCATGTTTCCACTAAATAACTAATTATTTTTATTTATTAGACGTCAATCTCAAGTCGAAGAGACTAATATTTATCAAAAAAAAAAACATTGAGCTTGAACAAGTTATAGCTCAATCGAACCAAAAAAACAATGAGTAATTTTAAAGTTTATTTTTCTTTAAAAAATTTATTAAAATTATATATTTTTAGTGAAATTTAAATAATTCATTCTAAAAGGACATTTTGTCCGTTTAAAAATGAAAAAAAGTTTTTTAGTACCTCAAATTTATTAAAAATTACCTCTAATTTATTAAAATTTACCTCAAATGTTATAAAAGACTATCTTTTTATTAAAAAGTAGCAAAATATAAAAAAAGTATTCAAATAAAAAAAAATTACATCAATTTAAAAAAAAAGAAAGCAATTTCATTTTAAAACCGCAAAAAGTTAATACTCACCTCTAAAAATAAAAAAAATTAACAATTATTACAATAAAAATATCTTTTTTTTTTCATAATTAAGCTACATTTTTCACATGTTTTAGATTCATTATTTTGAGTATATTCTTGATTAAATGTTTTTTGTCTTTTTTTATTATAAGGCACAACTTCGGTTAAATCATCATCATCATAAGAGATGCCTTTTGGATCTCCACTCTGAACCTTATCCTTTTGCCAATCTGAACAAGTACACGTTGTTTCTCTCCAATTATTTATATTGATGGATGGAATTGCTTGAACAAAACAATACAAACATCGATACCTAGAACAGATTATTTTTATGTTAAAGAAGGTCTTTTTTATGATCTTAGTCGTAATGAATGCAAAGAATATGAGCAAAAATTGACATCAAAAAGTTGGTCAACATTTGATATTATGATAAAGCATTTATCTAGTATAAATCGTATATCCATCAATATAAATAATTGGAGAGAAACAACGTGTAATTGTTCAGATTGGCAAAAGGATTACAAGTGTAATCATCAAATTGCAGTTTGTGCAAGGCTAAAAAAATGTGCATTTGACATTGTTGCCATGGATTTACCAATTCAACCGAATCGTAAACGTGGTGCCCCAAAAAAAATAAACCAGCTCTAATAATACAACCATCAGATTCAGTTGGCGGTGGTGGAGAACCGAAAAGCATCTCTTTTGATGATGATGATTTAACCGAAGTTGTGCCTTATAATAAAAAAAAACAAAAAACATTCAATCAAGAATCTACTCAAAATAATGAATCTAAAACATGTGAAAAATGTGGCTTAATTATGAAAAAAAAAGTATTTTTATTGTGATATTTTTATTATGATTATTGTGATTGAATTTATTAAAGTAAAATCAAATAATGATTCACCGGTTCATTACGAACAAGTGCCTTTTTAAAAATCATTTTTCTTATTGAGGATTGAAATTTTGTTAGAGAATCCTGATAGAAATCGACCGCCAAAATTTGAGCAGAGCTTTTATTTTCTATGAAAAAACTTTCTTACAAATTATCTCTGTATTTTAGATAAACAAGTTTTTTTTCAAACCAATTTTGTTTCTAAATTTTTTAATTTTTTGTTTTTTATCTTTGTTAATGATTTTTTTTTCAATTATAATTTAGTTTCCGTAGTTTTGAATAATTTTTTGAATTTTCTAAAATGTTTAATTAATTTTTTTTGCTTAATAAAAATTATAATTATTAAAAACAAATAAAATTTTTATTAATTAACATATAATCGTTTTAATAATTTTTCATTTTTTTATTATTTTTTTGCTTATTTTAACAAAAATATAACATCATTTATTCAATTTTCAAATCGGCTTCATGCAGTAAGCTAGTTTTCAATTAGCTCTTTTTGAATTTATATTTTTTGAAATTGAGATATTGAGATTTATTACTTTCAATTTCTGTAAAAGGGTTTTTTATTTAATTATGATTTAATTATTAATTTGTTTTGTTCTAAAAATAAATTTAATAATATTCTTTAATAAAATAGCTATTGATTTAGTTTATTTATTTTCATTCTTATTTTATCTAACTTTGTAAGTTGCACCATTATTGAACAATTTTTATCACAAGATTTTTTAAAAGTCATTCTAAATCATCTTTTAAATTTTTGTACCAAAATTTTGTTCTAAATTTCACAAAACCAATTAAACATTTATAATCTTAAATTGATTTAAAATAAAACTCTATTAGTTATTATATTAAAATATATATATTTCAAGGTTAATCAACAGGCTAGTGCCCATGTCATAAAGACCGATTAACACTCCATTTATTTAAATAAAATAAATTTAGCTAATTAAAAATAAATTGTTCAAATAATCATTTAAAAAAGTAAAACATAGAAAGAATTTTTTTTTCAAAATCTGTGAAAATTAAATTGATATTATTAAAATTGAATGCTTAAATGTTGTAAATTTAAACATTGATCTCTTGATCACAAAGCAATTTATAAGTCTTGAGTAGAAAAATCCAAATGTTTTTTCACCATTTACTGATTTTGAAGTTGGTTCTATCAGATTCTCACTGTTCCTTAAATTATATTTTAAATTTCTTGAGTCATTTTTCTTTAAATTCTGCCTTAGATTTTCAGGAGAATTATGAAAGTATAGTGTTTTATAAGCAACGATAGCATTCTATCAATTATTCTATGTTGGATGCATTCAAGCCATACTTTTAAAGAAGTTATTAATATCATTAAAGTTATTTACATCAAATTTGAACCTAAACAATTTAAATAACGTTAAATAATAACTCTTAGCCAATTTAATTATTCTTTTGAGAAATAGCACAAGAGAGTCAAGCAAATATCAAAATAAGGCAATACAAACGTCTTAAATAACTGTATTTTTACAGAAGTTGATAGATAGAATACTCTCTTAATGCTGAATAACTTTTTATTCAAAACTAATGATACACTACATGCTAATTTAGAAAAATTTAGATTCTGATCAATATTATAGCCTAAAAGAGTTATTTCATTGACTACTTTAATTTCATTTCCACAAAGATCGATCATCTTTGGAATAATAGTATTCTATTTGAAAAAATCATACAGTAGGTTTATGACCAATTAATATCAACCTTTTAAAAATAACACTAATCACTAAGATTGTGGATGGTACTCCAAAAATTTTTCAAAACACTATCTAAGTCCTTATCAGAGTGACTAATTGTAGTGTCATCAGCAAACATTTGTATGTCAAATTTCCTTAAGAGATAGGGAAAATCATTAATAAAAATCAGAAAAAGAAGAGGACCTGGAACTGAACCCTGCGGTACACCTAACTTTAGAGCTGTAGGTTTTGATCTTTCGTTACCAAGATGAATTATTTGAGATCTATTAACAAAATAATTTGATAGAAGACCTAAGGAATTATTGTCAAATCCATAGTGAAATAATTTCAGGAGAAGAAGATTTGGATTAATCACGTCAAAGGCTTTTCTAAAGTCAATAAAAAGTGATAAGGTAGTAAGTTAAATTTAATTCACTTAGATATTCATGAAATGCCGTCTGACATGAATGCCCAGCTCTGAATCCATGCTGCCCATTAAAAAAAATATTATTAGATTCAAAATAGCTTGAGATTTGATAAGCCAATAATCTTTCAAACAATTTTGCAATTAGTCATTTTCACTGATTGGGATTGTTAACCTTTATATCATCCCAAACTAGCTCTTCTGGAAAGCTGTCAAGATCAGCATCTCCTCTAGTTTTTATGGATGACTTGTAAAAATTCCAAAATTTTCTGGAATTTTTGAAATCTTTTGAGGATTTAGACTCAAAAAATATTTTCATTTTTTGACGGTTAAGTTTTTTGTAATCTCTTCTGGCCTCCCTATAATCATTTAAATTGACAGAGTCCTTACAATTCAAGTAATTATGATAACAAAAATCCCTATAGTTTCTTAAGCTTCTTAATTCAGAATCAAACCAAGGACACGATTGATTATTCCTATCTTTAACTTCTTTTAATGGGCAACATGTTTCGATGGACTTTAATATACTATCTTTAATAAAATTCCATTTATCTTCAATTCCTAATAGTTTATCAAGCTTAGTAAAATCAATTTTACTTAAAAATTGTCCAACTTTAGTAATACTTTTATCAGAAATCAAACGAAAAGATTTAAAGCTATTTTTCTTCACAGATTTTAATACTGGAAAAGAGCCTAAAAGGAATTTGTGATCACTGAAAGGACAACCTACTATGGAAGAGATAGAATCAAAATTTTCCTGATGTATAATATGATCTATATGACTTAACATAACATATATATCATTTGAAATATTATTTATACCTATCCTTGTTGGTTGATTTGTAATTGTTTTTAGGGAGTAGTTTTTTAGAAATTCTCTAAACCTAATATCACCATTTAAATGATCCATATTTAAATCACCAACAAGAACAAGCTTATTATTGGTATCATTTGTTAATATAAACTGCTCTAAGAAATTAATAAAGAGTAAATTATCAGTTGAGGGTGGCTTTTAACTGAAAAGATAGTTAATATTTTCACTATAACATTGCAATTCTAATGAAATGGCTTCGAATTCATCAAAGAAGTTGCAATTTAGAATTTTAAAATTCTTCTTAACAAGAACAAGTAAACCACCACCATCCCTATTCCTATCTTTACGCTTTAATAAGTAATCTGGACTATGAAAAAAAGAGAAGGGGATAGAATCATCTAATTTTGTTTCATTTAAAGAAATAACATCGAAGATGTTAAGCGAAACAATTTCTAAAACCTCATCCTTTTTAAGAAACAGTGAATTTACATTCAAAATAATAATCATCAGTATCGATGATTTTTAACATTTTTGCTTGATTTTGAATATTTTATTGATGGGAGTTTATAAATTTAGATATAAGCACCTAAAAATGATTTTTTAAAGCTTAATATCACTTAATAATACCTAAAGAAAGTATCTTCTTTGAAATGAATGAAATTCTCCTTAAATGAGCGAACTTAAATGATTTAGTTTTGAAATGCAAATTTTGGTGTGTATCTTGTTCTAAAATTTTAGTTATTTCGATTTTTTACTTTAGATAATCATGTTTATCTCTATTTGCAATTGATTTTAATTTTTAAGATACAATGAACTATAAAGACACAAATATTCAATAAATATTTATTAATTAGCTTATTAGTGTTGTTTTATAGTAACTTTTTATTTTAAAAAGTTCTCTTGATTATGCTCTGCTAACTTTAGTATGTTTTTTAAAAATTATCCTAAAAGAAATCTGACTGTTCCAAATGAATGATTCCGGTAGATAAATTTTAAAAAATTCAGTAAAAATCAATCCTCGCAGATATTACAGATTATTAATTGATCATACTAAAATTGATTTTTAATGAATTCTCTAATAGTTTATCAAGCCTTAATCCGGAAAATTAGAAATCATCAGAAAAAAGAGAATTAATGAAAATTAAATTTTAAATGAAAAGAATAAACAGAAAATATTTAAATGAATACTAAAAAATAAACTAAAATTTCAAAAAAACTCTTTTGTCCAAGTTCTGTTTGTGAGGTAAACCCTTGAATTTTCACATACATAATAAAACTTTCCAAATTTTCCTTTTTTTTACCGGTCTTCCATTTGCTGATCCTGTGCTCTTATAAGTTCCAATAATAGGATCTTTATTTTCATCCTAAATTTTTTATGACTTTTATTTTTACAATATAAAAATTTAAAAGTACCAAAAAATGTTTGTTTTTATTAGAAGCTTCCTCAATTTTTCTTTTGACTAATTTTTCTTTCCCTCCAATTCCAAGCAAAAGTGTCTCTAAATGAATTTTATTTTATTATTGAGAATTAAAAAACTTTTTTAAACCTTTTTCGCTTTTTAAATTGCTTATTTCGATTTCCTTTTTATTCAATTCATTACGCAAATTTGTTTTTTCAATCAAACAATTTGACAATTTTTCGGGAAAATTATTCAAACTTGCTTTTAAAGAAGATATTTTGTTTTCCAAATCATCTATATTTTTTTTCTGTTCAATAATTGCTTTTATTTTTTTTTCATTTGGACAATTTTGAAGACTTGTAAATAAGTACCTATGATGTCGATTCAACTTTTGGTTTATATTTCCATCTCCATTACACCCTGATACTTCACATTTTGGGTGTTTTATTGTAAAAATAAGGCATCAAAAAAACTGCTATTCTTTGAATTTTAATTATTAATATCAGTGTTTTTTTAAAAATAAAAAAAATAAAAAATAAATTTTAACAAAAAAAGTTTTTTGAAGATGGTCATTCATCTTTACATAGATAATAAGATCTAAAATATTAGATACTTGTATTTTGTAATCTTTAATTTGAATTTTAAATTGAACAGCAAGATCCTTATTTATCTGCGCTTGATCAATTAACTTTTTTTTTTCTTCCTGAAGATTATTGATCTCAGCCAACTGCTCTTGGGTTAATTGATTCCTAAATTTGAATGAAGAAATAGATTTTTTTAAATATTAAATAATTACATTTGCTCAACATCGACACTTTTCTTTTGTAATTTTAAGCTTTGACTAAATAATTTTTTTTAAATTAAATTAATTTAAAATATTAAGATAAATTTCACTTCATGTTCATAAATAGAAAGACTAGCTCTAAATTGATCAGCAAGATCCTTATTTAGCTATGCTTGATCAATTAACTTTTTTTTTTCTTCCTGTAGATTATTGATCTCAGCCAACTTAAATAGTTTTTTATTGACGTAAAGAAGGTCATTTTTAAGATGTTCGAACCATGATTCTAAAGAATTATTTGATAGTCTAGATGTGTATTTTGTGAAGCAGACACTTAAAAGAATTCCAGTCCAAAGAGGCATAATATATAATCTTTTTCTAATGATATTTAAAATATTAGTGCAGTAAAATTGATTTACTTACCTGTTAATCATTAATGATTATTCTTCATTAATTTTTTTTTCTTAATTTTTAAAATTTTTTCAAAATAATTGGTAAATGGAGAATCCTTTTGATAACTTTTAAACTCTTGGTCAACGCAGAAAGGTTGAAAATTGTCATGAGAGTTTTCAAATATGACAAAACCGGAAAACGAACTCAACCATTCAAGATTCAGAGTGTCTATCTTGGTTTTTAACTCAATCAGTGATTGTCTCAAAGATGGACTTTTAAACTTCCTTTGATAAAGATTGAACAAACTGATAAGAGTTTCATTAAATTCTTTCAAATTAACTGAGTTTTGTAAAAAAGAGAACCCAAAAAGTGAATTTTTGAAAATCATCAATTATATTTTTTAAAAAATGAGTTGAACAAAAATAAATTCTTATTTGAAAAACATTTCTGAGTTGCTCTTTACAATTTATTATGAAGTCAAACGCCCAGTTTAAATAATGAATAGGCTTACAGTTATTAAAAGCCGCAAGAATTGCATTTATGCTTGCCCAAGAAAAATCAGTAACGATAACTTTTGGAAGACGGAAAAAAGAGTATAGCTTGAATTAATTAAAATTTTCTTTAAATAGCATTCAATAGAAAGACCATCGTAACAGCTTGTAAGAATATCTGCTAATGGAATAATGTCTCTCTTTCCATCTTTTTTATTACTTCTACAAAGAATTGTAAAGAGGAGAACTTTATTTTGTCCCTTTAAGTCAACCATTACTTTGCCACAGGCATCAAATTGATTGGTATTTCATCTCTTATGACAGACCACATTTTAACCTATCAAAAAATCAAATATTATTAAAATTTTATTTAAAGTTGAAGCCATAATTTTTAATGTACCTGTAGCTCACTGAGAAAAATTAAGCCAAATGGATACTGGTTAATTTCCTGAAGGTATCCATGTATTTTTTTTCCTTCATAATTATTAATACAGCTTTCAAAACAGATTTTAGTTGTTTCTCCATCGACTATCAAATTATTCGAAAATTGAAATCTATGGTTGAACTCACTAACAATTTTTTTTAAATTTTGAGTTTTCTTTTTATCAACTCCTAAAAAATATTTAAGTATTATTTTGCATTTTGAAAAAGCATTATAACTCTTAAAGAAAAAAAAAGAAAAGCTTTAAAAAACTTTTTTGTTTTTTTGTCTAATGTGATGTAAATCAATTTTATTTTAAATTTTTTATGCCAATAAAAATTTTTTATAAAATAAAAAAAATTTCATGTTTTAAACTTTTTATTTCAATTTTGATCTTTAATAAGTTATTTTTAAAGATAGTTAATCTTTTACCATAATTATTTTCTGATACAAAATTCAAAACCACTTTTGCTTTTAATTCATTGCTTATATTTAATCTTTTTTACCACAAATTCTAGGTGTCGGAGGCTCAACAATACTTGCATAATTAATTGATTTATTCCAATAGACATACAATGTATATTTGTTTTCAATAGTCAATATACTAATTGAAAAATTGATTTTACAATCAATGCATTTATAGAGGCCTTTCCTAATTTAGTCAGCTTTTCTTGTAAAAAAGTTATAACAGCACTTAATAAAGCATTTAATTCCGTGTTTCTGGAGATTAAATGAAAGCCACTTTTCAAAATCACAAAGAAAATATATTCTCTGATTTTTATCAGTAGAAACAAATTTTTGAATTTCCAGCCAGTCAAGCCAAGTGTTCAAAATCTATTTCGGTCTCTTTCCCAATTCTTGCTTAAATATAATGCGTTTGAAATGGTAAATGGCTCCTGAAAAACTAATTATGAAAGCTTTGCCTAGACACATTCTTTATTAGTTAGCTTTTCATTTGGATTTAAGTTATTCAATTTATTATTAATCATTAAATTTATTATTTAATTATATTATTTAATTATTTTTATTCTTCAATATTAATATAATTCAATTATTTATATAGCAGCTTAAAAATGCTATTTTTTTGTACATAAATTTGGATTTTTTTAAAAGTTTTATTTTTTTGTACAAAACAGGAAAAATCAAATCACGGGAAGTAACGCTGATAGAAATTTTCTTTAAAGCAAATTTGTCAAATTAATTGCATTTCTGTAGAAATTCTTTTGTGAACGAATCCTCGACGATAACTAATTATTTTTAAAAAAAAAAAATTCATTTACGAGACTGATTTTTCATTAAATTATTATTTTTAACAATGACTGATTGATATATGTTTAATTAAAACTCATTCTTGAAGCACAGTTTGGTAATTCAAGAATAAACTAATTCCTTAAATGGTATTTTTTCAGTTTAACCCAAATTATTTTTAAAGTCAAATTATAAATAAATGCTTAATTAAAAATAATATAAAACTATGATTCGAAATAATCTTCATTGCAAAACTAACTTAATGCGATATTGATTTTAAGAATATCTGTTTTATTTTTATTTCTAATTTAACAAAAAGAACACAATATTTTTATGAAAGATATTTCAAAATATTTTTTTTTACTAAATTATAATAAATCATCAAAGAAATTGCTTTGCAAAAATATATTACTTCACGGCCGCAAATATTCAATAATTATTTATAATTTAGCTTATTATTGTTTTCTTCATATAATTACACATTCAAAATATTCAAACTCTATTAGTTATTATATTAAAATACAATGAAAACAGATTTGAAACTGTTTTACAAACTCATAATTAAGTATTATAGTCATTTACTTTTGCTTTTGTCATAAGTATCGATGATTTTTAACATTTTTGCTTGATTTTGAATATTTTATTGATGGTAGTTTATAAATTTGTTATCCTTAAATAAGGGTTAAAAAAAGATAGACTCTTTTTTTGTTTTTTTTATTTATTTTAAAATATAATTAATGAATACTACAGTAAAATTATTACAATAATATATTGGGCATTACTTTAAGTTTTATTTTAGTTTTACTTGTGTAGAATACTTGAGAAAAAGCTCTCAAAATAAAAGTGGCACATTTATTTATAAGTAAATAAAGAATAAAGATTAAAATCAAATAATTTGTAATAGATAGATTGAAACGCAATTGTCAGTAGATTTTAATTTATTAAAATTTCATAGTCCCTTTGACAACTCTTCTAATGGTAATATTTCTGCTGTCATACATCTTTTTTTACGACTCAATTTAAAAATTTTTAAACACATAAATAATATAATTATTAAAATATTACAACAATTAAAATACAATAATTAAAATTACATCATTTAACATCTTTTTAAATTTTAATAAATCTAAAATTAAATCAGTCTTTAAAATCTAGTTGCTTGGTCAAAATATCCTTGGTAGAATCTATCTCATCATTTTGGAAAACATATAAATTACCATCTAAATCCACAACAAAGTCTCTTATAGGTATAAATTTATTTCTTGTACGATCACGTTTGAAAAATTAAAATGGTTGATTATGTATACCAACTTTAACTATAGCAATTTTATTTAAGGGTAAAATAATTCTATCATTGATGAATGAACAATGTACTTCTTTCGAAGAACTTTTTAAAAATCTTTTTTTTGTCAGAAACAGTGGCAATGTAGAATTTTCAATTACAGCATATACTGGTACGTCGGTATAACTTAAATTTAACGATTTTTTATTAATCTCTTTTATTACATAACACTTAGGTAAGAACAAAACATCATTTTTTGAGTAAACAATTAGCTCGTTACCATTTAGGTCTGATACTGAATGAAACATATCATCAAATGAAGCCAAATTATTTAGTTGGTTTGTAAATATCGCACATAATTTTAATGTGTTACGTTCGCGTTCGTTGAAAATATATTCTTCTATTGAATATTTACTATAATCTGCTTCCGCTAACATTAAATAACTAATATCAAGTTGACTCAAAAATGATTGATATTTTGTACTCATTGGTATATTTGACAAATTAACCCATTCTTTAGATGAATGATTAGGTTCGTATACCTAATACAAGCCGTCTGTTGTTAAAAAAATTATTAAATCGTTGAATTTGAAATAATATTGATCAATACGAGAAAACACAAAATTACCTTTTCTCATCAATGTTTGATCATAATATATGCGTTTAAAAAAAACATTTTTTTAACACTAAATTTATTCCAAACCACAATCGAGTCATACATTTTACAATACAAATCTGTAGGATTTCACGACGAAATACCAGTGCTTTAGCTTTTCACCAACAATATGAATTTTGTAAAATTTACATTCAAAATTTATGAAAGCTAAATCTTTATTCGAAGCAAAATCCCCTTCCTTAATCTTTTTCAATTTCACGTTTGAGAACGTCAGTTTTTTCGAAAATAAGCTTTATATGACGAATATTCTTTGTTTTATAACATTGGTATCCATAATCGTTTATTACAAAGTCTTGTTTTGAAAGAATCCAAATGACTAGGTTTTCGTTTATTTTATCGACTATGTTCAACATAATAAATAGAATTTTAAATAAAGTATTTTAAAACTATGGTAAAAATTAGTGTTGAAATGAGATTTAAAAGATCTGATGGTTAATATAAAAATTAATTTAAAGAATTCAATAAAAATAATGTTAAATATATTAAGGATCGTATCAGGAGGGCTTTATCCTGAAGATTGATGAAAAAAAAAGAGTCTCGTTTTATTTACTAATTCTTGTTTTGTTTATTTTTTATCCGAAAAAATGCTGTCCAGGATTAATTTTCGATTATTTGAACTAATTCTTTATCTCTTTATCCTGTAATCTAATTGTACGATTAATTAATTTCCGAATTTTAGATATTTTTTAGCCTAAAAAAAGTTGAATATTTGAATTCATTGAAAACTTTTGATGTCAGATCCATACTGTAAAATGCTGAAGTTTCGATAAAAAAGAAAATATATTTTAAAAACGGAAAAAAACTTCTTCTGTTTTCATTTTTAAATCCTTTAAATCATTAAACGTTGAATATGTTATTTAATGTTGAATAGATTTTTTTCTCAAAAAAAGATAGATATCAGATTAATAAATTTATAAAATTTATCTAGTCTTTAACATGTATATCAAAAATTTTATTCTTTTTATTTATAAACTTTTTTTCAGTCTCATCATGTTATACTCTTACAAATCAAATGTTTTCTCTTTTTAAGCCAAATTTTTTCTCGCAGAAAAAATTTAATGAAGCTCCAATGCTATGGTTTGTGATGATTTCTAAAGATGTGTAAAGCTAAAGAAATTTTTTTAATCAGATAATGATTCAATAAATTGTTTCTAATATTATCTTCAAAAAATTTTCGCTGACCGGCATTTAGGATATTATCCTCATGAAGGAGGGATTATTTATGATAAGCAAAAATATCTAAATTTTAATAAAAAGATAAAGAGTAAATTTTTTTTTGATGATTTTCTTTCCTAATTTTTTAATTTAAAAAGATTTACCCTAAATGAAAAATATATTATTACGGGAATTAAAGGGTCTGTTTTTTTAAAAGAAAGAAAAAATGCCGATAAAAATAATGAATTTTTGTGTTGGTTTTATTAAAAATTAGGTATGTAAAATGAAGAAAATTATAATTTGCTAATATTTGCAGCATTATTATTTTTTACATTATAATCAATTCTGTTCTAAGTTACATTTTCATTAAAATAAGTTTTATCTACAAATGTTTAATGATTTTAACTGAAGTAACTAAATTGAAAGAAATTGCAAAAAAATCACCTGAAAGAGAAAAATCGAAAAAGGTGATGTTAAAGATTGAATTGAAATCGAAAATTAAATCAATTGATGATATAAAAAATTTGATTATCTTTGTTTTAACTGTAATTTCTTTAATGATTGTATAAATAAGTTATACTAATTATTTTTTTCTTTCATTATTTAAAATTTTCTTTTTACAATTTTTTCTAGATTAAAATAATTTTCATCATATGACTCAAATAAAAATTCGAACATTTTTTAAATGTCATAATTATTGTTTTATTTATAATCGAAAACTCTCAAAACGCATAAAGTCTTGTCCTATTTCAACTTACTTAATTTTAAATGCATATAAAAAACAAAGAATATTTATAAAAGAAGATTCTCGATGCTGTAGAAATCATCTAAATAATGAACGGTTGATAAAAGAAGAATTCTTTAATAATATTTCCACTTGGGCGAGGCCTTATGACAAATCAATCATATCCATACTTCTGATATTTTAGAAATTAGTAAAAAAAGTATTTTTGAAAAGTTTCAAGATATTGATTCGTTAGAAAAATCTTTATGTCTGGAGATAACTGGGTGAACAAAAGTTCAATTCACACGCTTCGCAGGATTCATCACAAAAATCAAGAATACCAAGAATAGAACGAAAAAACAGCCAAAAACTAACCAATCTATACTTTATAATAATCTGAATCGATAATATCTTTAATATTGGATTTATTTGTCTTATAAGATTCTAAGTCATCCACATGATTTTTAACTAATTGGGTTAAACGGGGAAGAATATTTAAATAAGTAAATGTATTAAAATTCTTCGAATCTGCATTTTTTTGTGAGCAACTATTATTGAGGGATATTTTTGTATTATAAGATTCTCCATAACAACTATCACAAAAATATTTTTCTTTTAGTTCATCATTTTCATTCTGCAAAAATTTTTTTAAGTTTTTAAGGGTTTTCGGAAAATTATTAGGAGATTGCAATAAAATTCGAATCAATTCAATTAATTTTTTCTGAGCAACAAGTGACAAATCGAAACGAATAATAAATGATAAAATCAATAAGCAGGCTTCCTTATCAGACAATCGTAAATTCTACAAATTTATTTTATTTAGTTTTTTTCTTATATAATAATATAAAAAATACTTTTTATCATCAGATAAAAATTCACAATTTCTTCAAAAGAGGTATTTTGAAATTTTTGTATTAGTTCATCAGCTTCAATTACATTATTTAACTCATTTTCGTTTAAATTTTGTTGAATATTTTTAATAGTGTTATTCGTTTCTTCTTCATTATTTCGACTAAAATCTTCTTTTTCGAGTTTTTTTTTCTTTGCCACTTGTAAACATTTCTGGTAAACATTTCGTTCGTTAAAACATTTTTTCGCGAATTTATTTTTTTCGATAAACAAAAGACATTTCTTAGTCAATGCTTGTTTCCAAATACAAAACTGTTTTTTTGCTAGTCATTTTTGAAAATAAAAGTGAAGGTAGCTTTAATTAAATAAATCTAAACTTTATTTAGAAAAAAAAATTTTTTATAACAAAAAAGAATTTATCAGTTTTACAAGATCTTTTAACTTTATTATTTATCTTTTTATAATTTCCCTTAAATTTTATTTTATATATAAAAGAAATGGCTCAATTGAACAAAAGTGGGAAATCAAATACATCGCGTCAGTCGCAATGTTTGTTTCGTAAATTAAATATTAGCTATAAATTAAATATATTTTTAAGCTGAAAATACACTAAAGCCAATATTGGATAAACCCAACGCTCTTCGACATCAGACATGCTATAGCAAAAAATGCTTATTTTGAGTGTCAGTATGAGTGCTCAGCACTCGATAATTGATTGTTAGTGATTCACTCACACTCATTTCACTCAGATATTTTGAGTGAATCACTCCGACTCAAAAAAAAAGAGCAAAAAAATAATTTATTAAATAAATAATTTCTAAAGGACTTATTATTTTTATTCTTTAAAACAGTTGTCTCTGAAACTTATAGAAAAAAAAATGTCCAAAAATTATATGTTTATATAGTAAAGTTGGTAAAGTCGTTGATTAAAATTTTAAATCAAAGTATCAAAGTTCGAAACCTAGTCAAGTTAGTATTTTTTAAAAGCAATAAGAAAATTATGCTAAAAAATTAATTCATCAATAATCAATGCAGCTCTGGAATAGATAAATTCTCATATAGAGAGAGAAGAAAAAAAATTTCCTTTCAAATTTAGAAAATTTTAAATTAAAATTAATTGTAAATTTGGCTTTTTACAGCCGAATTTTCAGATCAAAATTCGATTAGTTATACTTTTTATATATTTTTATAGTTTCGGCTTAGACTGCTTTTCATCATTTTTAAAAAAAGAAGCTCAATATTTTTTGATAGTTATCATTCCTCTCCTTGCTGATTAAAAGTCGTGATTTCGTGAAACATGAAGATATTATAACCAATAAAATCTCTCAGCATTAATATTTTTTACTCTATTTAAAGGATTATTTACCAGCAAAAGAAAAAAAATTAATTAACTTAAAAAAATTTAAAATGTCTAACACAATAATTAGAGTAAAAGTTTTGGAAAACCAGACTGATTTTATTTTACAGAAAGTTCTACAAAAATTTTGCGGTATGATTCATGCTCTGAATATTAGCCAGGTACAATCAACGAAAATTCAAAATGGTCAATTAGTTGATGAAGTAAAATTAAAAAAATTAAAATTAGATAATAAACTTTTTAAAGTTTGAAATAGGTGAGGTAATAGATGGTTTTTTTACCTACTATAATAAGCCTTATTTACTAGAATGTGAAATTATTAGTATTTCAACCCGCCCAATCAAATACACAAGTTAGCCTTAGATCCAACAGAGACGGTCATAAAAGAAATCGTCCTGAGTCATGCATTATTGAATCTCCACAATTAGGAAAGAAGATTTCAAATGTAAAACCAAAAAGCCCTGTTCCTTTATGTTCAAAAGATACTGCTGAATCAACTGAGGTCGAAAATTATGTTGACAGTGAATTGAAATCAAGTGAAGAAGAAATAAGTCATAATTTTCATAAGTCAAGGAAATTCTTCAAGAATCGCAAAACAAAAACAAAAGAAAAAATTCAGGAAATAAAAATTAATTTATTTGGAGAAACAGATATTGAATAAAATTCATTGTATTTATTATTTCAAAAATTAAATAATTTAAATTATTAATTTATTTTTCCTGTTTAACTAGCTATTTTATGTGATGAAGGTAGTAATATTGTAAGACTTTTCAGCCAGATCGATTTTCTATTGACGAATTTAAATAAGATGAATTTTTAGAATATGAAAAAAGTATAAAAAAATTTAAAAATTGACAAAAATTTACTTCTCTAGGAGAAGGTTTATTCATTGACGAAAATATTTATCAGAAAGCTGACTCAATTTATGTTCTAAGTGAACCAAGAAGTGAAGAATTAGAAGAAACTGAAGATCAAACTGAAATTTATTCGATAAATTCAAGACAAAATGAAGTGAGAGAAATTTTTTAAGACCTAAAAACTTTGACTTTCACTAATGCTATAAAACATTCTGAAAAAAATCGTACGCGTATTTTTAAAAACACTCAAGAACTTGATTTAGAAGTAGTTGAAGAGTATGATACTTCTAATGGAGAAATCATTTCTGATTTTGATATCAAAATTGGTAATAAGAACATTCCACGATATTCATGTGCATGCCATAAAGCTAATTTAGCAGTACGCCACGCAATTGCTATGCATCCAATCGGTGAAAACATTAGAATCTTAAATAGCTCAAACAAACATGTAAGAAAATCAATCCAACTGAACAAAGTTTTTTCAAATAAAAAATCAAGGCTACGTATTGAAAATAAAACACGTGAATCCTCAGAAAAAAAGAAAACTTTAACTTAGAAAATATATTTTTAAACTCTGAATCAGATATGAAATTTTTATTCAAAAAAAGTTCATGGTCAAAATTGCAAAAATAAATAGAAATGGAAAACTTTACAGATAAAAAGATCATTATCCACACGACGAATTATATTGATCGATTCGGCATCTCTTATTGATAATTTGACGAACCGATCCTTTACGTTAGTTTGTAGAACTAAAAAATCTTTTGTCGTCATGTCATTTAACTTTTCTAAACCTTCTAGATTAAAATAGTCCACGAAATCGTCATGATTGACTTTCTTGAAAAAAAAAATAAAACTAATTATAATAATTGTTTGTTTGTCCAGTAATATTTTTTTTTGTTTCAATTGGCTTATATCATTTTTGTATAATTTTTTTTTGCCCAATAAAATCAAAACAGAATTTTCAAATTTTTTTCTTTATTTCTATATAAATATATTGATATGAAGATGATAAATTATTAATTCAGGAGTAATTAATATAAAATAAATAAAAAATATTGCATTATTAAATATGTTATTTTTTTATTTAATTTGTGGTAAAAATTACTATTTTGTGGTTTTAAAATATTAAAGCTCATTTTGAAAATTCAAGTTGAACGGGAAATACGGCTTAAGATGAATAACCTTTACAACAAATAAACCACTGAAAATAGAATTGCATAAAATAATTAAATTCTAATGATTTAAGTTCGCTAATTTATAGAGAATTTTATTTATTTTAAAGAAAATTATTTCTTGATAGATTTAGTTTTAAGAATGCATTATTAGGTGCTTAATTATAAATATATAAAAAACCATCAATATAATATTCAAAATCAAGCAAAATTAAAAAAACATTGATACTTATGACAATAATAATATTAACTGATTATAATTATGATTAATAATCAGTTGGTTAAACAGTAAAAAATGTGTTTTCACTGTATTCTTATAGAATAATTAATAAATTTATATTATAAATCATCTTAGGATAAAATATTTTTAATTACTAAAAGAAAACACTAATAAGCTTATTAATTAATAATTATTGAATAAATTTCTTTTTTAAATTCTATTTCGATTATTCAAGCAAAGTTAACTTAACAAATTTTTACTATAGTAAATCTATCCGTTGATAAAATCAAAAACATAAAAAAGTTAACTAAAGAAAAATTCTTTTTCCCAAATTAATAAAAAATATACATTAAATAAGATTTCATTTATTCAAAATCAAAACATCACTTTGTAATGAATAATATGAATAAGCACTTTAATAAAAAAAATTTAAATATGCTTTTATTTTTAACTATTATAAATAAAAAATTTAAAAAAAAATTACCCAGTGAGTCTTATTTTCATTTAAGTATTCTGAACATATTTTAGAAATGTACTTTGGATCTTGTCTTGTTTAAGAAAACATCTTTCTAATTTATCTTTATCCTAATTTGTCCTTTGAGAAGGCATTAAATAAAAATCCAAAAACAGACTTATTCTTTCAAGCATTTCAATTTTTTTTTTCTCAGGAAATTTTGCTAATTGTACTTCGACGATAATTCATATTTTAAAAAATATTATTTTTCGGCTTAGAATCTAGATATAAAAAAAACAAAATGACACAAAAAAAGAAAAAGTTTTTTAGATCGTATTTTTAACGAACAAGTCAACATCGAAAAATTGCGTCTTGGAATGAAAAATTATCTCGGTTCAGTCTGTCTCATACCAAAAGAACACTGTGGAAATTTCCAAAATCTTGAAGTGGTACACTTAAACCAAGGTTTTTTTAATTTTTATGTTTTTTTTGAAAGTTTGAAATAAAAGGTTTTGTTTCAGTCTTTATTTTGTTTCGACGATTATTCAAACATCACAAAATTGATCTGAGCAAGATAACATTATTCCTGAATGGGATAAAAATCCTTTGGGCTTACAAGCGACTACAACTTCTAGTGATGATCATCAAGATACTATTCCCACAATATCAACAGATAATATCGAAAAAACCATGCCTACAACCTCAACTAGAAAACGAAAACAAAGCATTTCAAATTCGTTGAGATGTTTTCATTTCGTGATGATAAGGATTGGTCAAAAAAATGAAAACAATGATATCTCAATTATTTTGAAACGAATTGCGAGAGACTATTTTGTACAATATCAGGAAGTAATAATTTAAATCAGCTAAAGTATTGATTTATATACTAAATTAATTTATATATATTTATTAGTTTTATAATTTTAATGAGTCAAATGCAGAATTCAATGTACGAAATGAGCGAAATGAGAAAGTCTGCCTAAAATCCTAAATGTCAGTGAAGAGTTTAGCAAAAAAACTTTTTTCATTTTTTTTAGTGCATGACATCGCAAAACAATCTGGTTTTTGAAAAGACAGCGCCAAAAAGACATTCTCAACTTAAATGAAGAAAAGTTGAATTCAAATGAAAATATCGATATTGAAGAAATAGACATAAGAGAAAAAGAACTACATAATCTAAAATTTAATAAATCATTTTTTTTTAAATATTTATTAAAAGATATTAATTAAGGATAGATGGTATTTCAAAAAGATACTGTTAAGTTACATCGGTAACTAAATACCAGAGAGATCAATGAATCAAAGGCTCGATAAATTAAAAATCGAATATCCCAATTTGATTTCAAAAATTAAAGGTAAAAAACAAAAAATTAATACAAAATTTATTTATTACCTTTTTTAGAAATATTTGAAAAGAATACATAGTCAAAAGTATGATTGACTGGAAAAAAATGTGAACTCTTTGCTTAAAAATTACACTATTAATGATTCAAAATCAAAGAAACCATCATATAAAACGAATTAACTAATAAATACAAAATTTTACCTGAGCGACATGAACCAAAACTCTTTTAAGCTAGGAAGGCTTCACTTTCTGTCTCATCAATTGTTATATCGTTTTTCTAAAATGGAAGTAAATCTTCTTCTTGTTAGACTGCATTTAAAAAATACTTTTTGAGCCTATCAATGTTAACAATTAGTTGTTTCTTTGCATTAATCTGTCTTATTTTATAAGTAGATTCCGTACGGATGATAACGTTATCTTAGCTAAAATATCATAAGGTTCTTTTCATGCTTTCTATGAATGAAATAACAGTGCTTATGTTCCAATCTTTTTGATAATGGTTTGATAATTGAAATTTATTTCAAATATAATAGAAAAATCCTGTTTTACATGCATCAATTTTAAATTGTACAACATGTCTTCTTTGCAAAATTTTTACAAGCAAAAACCTTTAAACCTTAAAATCTTAACAAAAATAAATATTAAAATTATATCGTAGTATATCAGATCTTTGAATTTTTATTAATTTAAAAATAAGTTTGAAAAATAATTTAAATGTTTAAAAAATCATATCGTGTTAATTTATTACATTTACTATTTGAAGAATAAAAATAATTAATTTTTAAATGATATATTTTATATAAAATCAAGAATATTAAATTTAAAATATAATAAAGACTTTTAAATATTTTATGTAATTTTAGAAAATTTATCGATAAAGTTAAAAATAATGATCAATAAATAAAAAATATAAATTATTTAGAAATTTAAGAAAAATTTTAAAACTAAGATATCAATGATTGAAATAAAATATAATTTAAACAATAGCTCTTATATTAGTTTAAAATTCACATTCATGATATTTTCCTAAATTAGTTAGGTCTTTCTGTAAAATTCTTATTTAATGTAATATTAAATTAATGTCTCAAATATCCTTTAGTTCTTATGATATTGTATAATATTTACATTAGAGTTATATTGAAATACATATAAAAACAGAATTTTTTCTTTTTTTTTATATTTAAAAAGATAATCTTAAAATGTTAAAATTTATTGTGTTATCAGTTTTAATTTTTCATTTAGTAAACTGCAAAACAGTTTTTAAAAGACAAACATGTGATATTGCTATTGACTATACAAGAGTACCAGGAACTTGTAATCAGTATTATAGATGCTTTGGTGGTTATTCAGCAACCATTTCATGTAATGCTGGTTTTGAATTTAGCACTGAATTAAAATCATGTCGTCCAGACTCTGAAGTTAACTGCTCAACACGTGGTGATGAATGTACTGATGATATTGATTATGCCAAAGTAACAAATGACTGCGTAAAATATTTCCGATGTATTAATGGTTATTTGAGCATAGAATCTTGTCAAGAAGGTCTTGTTTATAATGTTCAAGCAAAAGCCTGTGATTGGCCAGAAAATGTACCTGGATGTGAAAAAACCTATTGGGGAAACGAATGTACTGTAGATATTGATTATGCCAAAGTAACAAATGACTGCGTAAAATATTATCGATGCATTAATGGTTATTTGAGCATAGAATCTTGTCAAGAAGGTTATGTCTATAATGTTCAAGCAAAAGCCTGTGATTGGCCAGAAAATGTACCTGGATGTGAAAAAACCTATTGGGGAAACGAATGTAATATGAGTATAGATTTAACAAGAGATCCAAATGACTGTACTAAATTCCGAAGATGTGATAAGGGATACATAGTTATAAAATCTTGCAATGACAATTTATTCTTTGATAACAATCTTCAAGTATGTAATTGGCCAGATCAAGTTCCAGAATGTCAGATTTATTCATATGGTAATGAATGTGATGTTTCGTCTGATTTAACTCGTTATCCTGATGACTGTAAAAAATATTACCGATGTAAAAATGGGTTTTTAACAACAGAAATCTGTCCAGATGGCTTGGCATTTGACGTTAATCTAAAACGATGTGAGTGGGCTTCAACTGTTTCATGTAATTCATTCCAATCAAATTGTGAAAATTCCCAAGATCTAACGCAAGTTCCAAACGATTGTTCAAAATATTACAGATGTTCTAATGGAGTTTTAACTATTGAAAATTGTCCAAATGGTTATGCATTTGACATTTCATTAAAAGCATGTAATCTAAAATCATTGGTTTCAACATGTCAACAAATCCAAGGTAATCTTTAAAAGTTAAAATATTTTAATTAAATTTTTTCTTGTAGAGTGTACTCAAGCAGATGATTTAACCCAAGTTCCAGGAAATTGTAATCAATTTTACAGATGCATAAATAATGTGTTACAAATAGAATCTTGTCCAAATGGTTATTCATTTGATAGAAGTCTAAAGGCATGCAATATTGCTGGACAAGTCTATACTTGTTTTTAAATTTTAATTATTAATTAGTCTTAAATAAAAGAGTAAAAGAGTATATTTTTATTTTTGAAATTCTACAATATAAATTATTAAATTAAAAAATAAGCTTAAACAAAATGAATATTTTACTTATTAATATCGACAGTTAATATTATTTAATATGAGTAAAAGTTATTTTAAATAAACAAGTCTTAGTCTGATTCAAATATAATATTGACAAACTAAATATCTAATATATAATTCTCAACAGATTTAATTTCTGATAAATTAAAATCTAACCATTCATTTCAATGACTCATAATATTGATCTGAATATTTCTACATCCTTTTAAATGATATCAAATCGCAATCAAATCCATTTTACTTAATCAGTTTTTAAAAATTTCTAAAATTCCCAAAATCATATGTGACAACTTTTAAATCTCTTTCTCTTTTATATGTAATACAATAAAATCTATCTTTTATTGTTTTATAATTTTAATTTTTATGAGTGTTTTAGACTATAAATATTGTTTTTTAAAATTATAGCTTTAGACATGAAAAATCAATTTTGACTAGTTAAAAAAAATAAAACTCATTTATATTATATAATCAAACCAGTCTCAAATGTTAATACTTAAATTTTTTTAAAATCAATATAAAATTTTATATATATTAGACAGTAAAATGATACGGATTTCACCCAAAACTTAAAAAAAAATATTTATTTTCAGATTACATGTAATTATATACTATCGCCTTCAATATTTTTCAAATCGAATATAAAATGACATTTAGAATCTATATGAAATTTATTACATTTATTGAAAATAATAAAATGTTGAAATTTTTTGTAATTTTGTCACTTATATATAACTGTCATCTAAGAAATCTTCATAAAAGACAAGATTTATGCGATCCTGCAATTAATTTAACACCGATTGAAGGAACTTGTAACCAATTTAATAGATGTTCTAATGGTTTCTATTCTTTAGCTGAATGTCCCGGGACTTTTCAATTTGATAGAATTGAAAAGAAATGTAAACCAGCTGATCAAGTTAATTGTACCACTAACGGAAACGGTATTAAATATTTATTTTCACTACTCTCTAAGTTCTTTTTATCTGCTAAAATATTTAAGAATGTACAAGCGCGGAAGATTTTACGGCAGTTCCAGGCGATTGTTCAAAATTTTACCGCTGTAACAATGGATTTTTAACAGAATCATCTTGTCCGAATGGTCTTCTTTTTGATAAGACCTTAAAATTGTGCAATTATCCAGACCAAGTTACAAATTGTGATTCCCAAACAACAACAGCAGCAACAAGTTCTAATTTGTCCAATGGAGGTAGTTTAAAAATGATCTTTTAAAATTATTAATTAAATGGAATTTTAAAAAGAATGTACAAGCGCTGAAGATTTGACTCAAGTTCCGGGAGATTGCCAACAATTTTACCGATGTGCAAATGGAAAACGTTCGACTTTTACATGTCCATCAGGAACATTGTTTGACAATAGTTTAAAAGTTTGTAATTGGGCAGATCAAGTTTCTTGTGATTCATATTCTACAGCATCAGCTGTCTCAAATTCAGAAACTTGTACATCAGCAGATGATTTAACACAAGTTCCAGGAAACTGTAGTTCTTTTTATCGGTGTGCAAATGGAATCAGATATGAACAATCATGTCCAGCTGGAACAAATTTTGACAGTATCCTAAAAGTTTGTAACTGGCCTGATAAAGTGACATGTGTTTAGTGGTAATCTATTAGTATAATTTTATCCTTTTCGATTTACAAATAAAAATGAAAATTAATCTTTTCAATTAATATTATCAAAAATAAATTTACTGTCATACTCTAGTAGTATATATTTATTATTTAATAAATAAAAATAAAAAAATTATTTAAAATTCTTCAATTGATTTCGATAAATAAAAATTAAAATTATATAGTTGAAAAAGTTATTCAAATGTTAACAATTTATTATCGTATTTTAAATACTGTAAATATTTATTGAATGATTTAATAGTGAAAGAAGTTGAACTTAAAAAATAAGTTTAAAGTAGTCACTGTGAAAAACTACTCATATAATTTACCTTTATTCTTATGTAGATAATTTAAAACAATTACGTCTTTTAATAATCGAATTTTGATAGTAGCAAAATAGAAGAATTCTAATATAAAAAATAATAGTACAGCATAAAAATAGAACATCAATAGATTTATTTAATTGATATCAGTCGTGATATCTGGGAGTTATTTTTAAGGCTATACTAAAAACCTAATGAAAGACAAATGAATGAATCAAACAAGTATCATCTTGCAATTATCAGAGTTTATCTTATTCAAATAAAATAAAATAAATATTCATACAACTTAGAACTTAGTCGATAAGTACTTGACACACTTTTTATAGACTTGGTCTAAAATTCTGATTGTTTTCTTCTAAAGATTGTTATTACATAAAATGTAATCTTATACTAAGTTTATCCCAAAAGCTAACATTTATGAGAACTAAATGATTTTTAACTTGGTATATAATTTTCAAAATTTAATCAAAAATAAAAAATAATATAAATTCTCAGCCTTTCTAGGCTTAAATCTCAATTCATGATTAACAAGAATTCGAAAGTCAATAATTCATATTTTTTATCTTTAATCTGTCTAAAAAGCAAATAGTTCAAACCACCTAAATCATCTTTTATAGCATTTATTCAAATCAAGATTAATATAATTTTTAAATAAAGTAATCTGATACTAACAATCTAAAGTTGGATATAAATTAATCTTACATTTTTAAAATAAAATTGTTCAATTTAAAAATGTTACAAAAACTGATAATTCTAATTATATCTTCAATTGTAATTATTGAGGCTGATTTTCGAGCTAAAAGACAAACATGTGATCAATCAATGGATTTTAGTCCTGTTCCTGGAGATTGTAGCAAATTTTATCGATGTGCTAATGGACAATTAGTTATCATGGATTGTTCTTCTGGTTTATATTTTGACAACAATAATAAAGTTTGCAATTGGCCAGATCAAGTTTCATGTAATTCAGATGGAATTAGTACAAGCTGTACATCTGAAATGGACTTAACACAGGTTCCCCAAGATTGTAGCAAATTTTATCGATGTTCTAATGGAGTTTTGTCGGTTAACTCATGTCAAAATGGATTATATTTTGACAGTAATTTAAAAATTTGCAATTGGCCAAGTCAAGTTACATGTTTAACGCCTAATTCGGCAATTTGTGATCCCGCAATCGATCTAACTCAAGCTCCAAATAATTGCTCTAAATTTTATAGATGCATTAATGGTGTTTTGTCAGTTTTGTCTTGTCCTAACGGATATCTATTCGACAACAATGCTAAAGCGTGCAATCCATCAAGCCAAGTATCAACTTGCTCTTCTTCATGCTTACCAAGCAAAGATTTAACACCTGTAAGTGGAAACTGTTCACAATTTTATAGATGTTTAAATAATATCCAAACAATTCTCAGCTGTCCTTCTGGTTATTTGTTTGATCAATCAGCAAAAACATGTAATCCAGCAAATCAAGTTAATTGCAACTGTAATTTAAAATACTTGATAAATACTTGATAATTGGGGTAAAATTTTTTTTAGTATGTGATCCCTCAATTGATTTAACCCAAGTTCCTAATGACTGCTCTCGATTTTATCGTTGTATAAATGGTGTTCAAACAACCATTTTGTGTCCTTCAGGCTATTTGTTTGATAGTAATGCGAAGGCTTGCAATCCATCAAATCAAGTCACATGCAACTGTAAAACTTTTTTCAAATCTTTATATAAATTATTTTGCTTTTAATGAATAAAATTTTTAAGCATGTGATCCGAATAAAGATTTAACTCCAGTTCCTAATGATTGTTCAAAGTTTTACCGTTGTTTAAATGGTCAACAAACTATTCTTTCATGTCCATCTGGTTATTTATTTGACATAACTGTAAAATCTTGCAATCCTGAAAACCAAGTTACAAATTGTTACTGTAAATACTTAATTTAAATACAATTACTTTGGCTTTAGGTCATAGCATATTTCATTTTTTTATGTATTTATTTAAGCATGTGCTTCACAGCATTTAACAAATGTTCCAGGAGACTGTTCAAGATATTATATTTGCTTGAATAACGTTCTTACTATTTACAACTGTCCAGCTGGTCTTTCTTTTGATAATTCAGTACAAAATTGTCGTACAACTTCAGAAATATCTGGCAAATGTGGGACGAATTCTTTTCGTAATTTAAAACTTATTGATTTTTATACTTTTTTATTATTTTTTTTTAAGCTAACTGTCCATTCAGTTTATCATCATCATCTCGTATAGAATTATGTTCTCAGTCTGGTTTTAAAATTGATTATCCAGCATGTTGCTAAATATTAAATTTAATAACACATATATAACTTAGTTCGATTTGACCATTACATATTAATTTTGCATTTAATTTCCAATTTAACTTTTAGAAATTGCTTTATTTTGCCTTTTTAGTAAATAATTTTTTATTTTAATAAAAAAATTTAATTCTTCTTAGATTTTTCTTCTATTAAAAAAACAAAAAGAATTTAAATTTATTATATTAATTTTTAGTTAAGTTTATAATACTTAAGCAAAATATTTGCATGCAAAAAATTTTAACAATTTTACATATTTACCATTTGATGGTGATATAATTCGATTTTTCTAAAAATAAAAAATTGTACTGAAATCTTATAAAATTCGAATCTTTATTTATCTTATATGTTCAAAAATATTTATATTTAAAAATAACTTTAATTTCAGCTTTCTTATCTGAATAAATTTAAAAATTTTCTTTTAACGTGACTTTTTCTATTAAGTAACTGTGAGAATTCAAACAAATTTTTAGCTTATTATATAAAAGGTTTTCTAATCTAAAAAAATTATTCATTTAAAGCAAAATGAATTCTATATTCGGTCTTGTATTCTGTTTTATCTTTATTCAAATTTCTTATTCAGCAATTCCAGGAATTACTGGTCCATTACATGCTTCTTGTAAGGTTTCTTGGAACTGGCCTCAAACCGACTGCAAACTAATTCATTCAAAAATTGCCAACCAAATAAATGAATGGACATCAGATGAAAATTGCAAAAATGGAGGAGAAAAGTGCCTATATAAGCTAGTTAGCCAATCTGATAAACAGATTAAAGCAACTCATACAACCCCAGTAAAGCATTACGTAGATGATCTTACTTTTGATTTAAATCAGTCAGATAACGATTGTCAAGTCAATGTACAAAAAAATTTCATTTTTATTTTATAATCGTTAATTTTTGTTCTAAGGGATTTTCAACTTCAGAAACTTGGTATGCAGTCTTAGATTATGGAACAAATTATTGTAATTTGCATAACTTGATAACAGGTTCGGGTTTGGACAAAATTCAAGGGTATTTAGAAAATACAAGTGATGATATTTGCACTCAATTTTCAAGTGCAGATTGCGAAAAATATTAAATCTTGAATATTTCTATTTAATATTAATTTAAATAAAAATTTTTCAAATATAGAATATTTGAATGAAGAATGAGTTCAATTTTTTTATAATAATACGATAAAATAATTTAAATTTTATCATGAATTTTGATATAAGAGAGAACAATACAAAAAATTTTAGAATAAATTAAACTAGATTGTTTTTTTATTTTTTTGCTTTCTAACTAAATTTGGTCAAATAAGGTGAAACTCTGACTATTTAAAAAAATATCTAATTTGAAATTTTGATGTTTTTTTTTTAATTTTCAAAAAAAAATTTTAATTAATTATTTATTGAATTTACAATTTGGATGTTTTAAAAACATTATTAGAATATAAAATTATTCAATTCATTATTGATTTTTTAATATTCAAGTTTTTGATAAATATTTGCTAATGGAATCAGGATTTTATTTCCTCATCAAAATAAAATTAAACTGAATATTTAAATTATAGATATTTAGTCCAATCTCAAAATCAATGAAAAATTTAAACGATATTTTTAATTTCTTTTTTTAAATGCTAAAAATTATTCTTAATTTAATTTATTATATAAAATTTTAAATAAATTAATTAAGAAATTTTGATAATTGTAAACTGAATTTGAACTAATCATTCCCTTTAGTGTTTTATTTCAAAATATAATCAGATCAAAAAATTTCATGTCTTCAAAATCGATTTAATATTATTTACGTGATATAAAAATTGATTTTTTAAGATTTAATTATCTTTTGTCATGAATTTTTCATAATTATAGCTAGCTTTTCGCTTGGAAAATATAATTTAAAATTTTTACCTAAAATTTTTAATCAAAGCAAAATAAAATAAAAAATGGATGAGAACTTTTCAAATTTTTCTATTAAGCGGCAAAATATAAGAACCATCTCATTAGTTGTTTGTACACTCGTCTATTTATTGACCGGCGCTGCAGTCTTTGATTGTCTTGAGTCACAAAACGAGTATGTTAATCGTCAAATTCTTGAAACTCGTATAGATAAATTTAGACAACTATTTAACATTACAGATGTTGAGTTCGAAAATATTTATAGACTTATAATTCGTAAAGGCCATTTTAAAAGAAACTCTCAATGGGAATTCGCAGGTTCTTTTTACTTTTGTACTTTAGCTTTAGCTCTAATTGGTTATGGACATTCAACTCCCAATACTTCTGTTGGCAAATTATTTTGTATAGTTTACATTTCATTTGGAATACCGATTTCTTTGATTATGTTTCAATCCGTTGGAGAACGATTAAATGGTTTCTTAAAATATACTATAAAGCAAATAAAACTAATCAATTTTCGATTCTATAAGTTTAAAAATAAAAATGTATCTAATCAAGATTTGATTATTACAGAATCAATGCTTACATTGGTTCTTGTTTTAACAGCATCTTATATTTTTTCTGCTTACGAAGGATGGAGTTATTTTGATGCTTTTTATTATTCGTTCATTACTTTAACAACAATAGGATTCGGAGATTTTGTGCCATTGCAAAAAAATAATTACTTGCGTCAAAATCTATTTTATGTTGCATTTACCATTTTGTTTATCATTACTGGTTTAACAATACTTGCTTCCTCAACCAATCTTTTAGTATTATATCTAGTAAATATTAACAGTGAAGAAAAAATAAGAAAAAGATTAAGACTAAGAATGAAAAAACAAGAACAAATTCAAAAAATGCTTATTGGTGATGTAATTTCTACGGTTAACAATCAAGATGTTGTTACTTATTTTGATGAAATGCCTAGTTTGAATGCTCTTACAGAAGAAAAATCAGTTTGTTCTTGTGACGATATTCTAATGTGTTTTAAATTATGTAAAAACAAATTCAAATTCGACACTAAAAATTATATTAAAAAGAAAATTATTGATAAAGCATTTAAAAAACAAAAATATTATTTTAGTATTAAGCGAAAACCTTTACAAAAAATAGATCATATTAGCCGATATTATGATATTAAAACAGATAATTTAGTCCAGGAATACAATGATATTAAACATTTGAGAAAATTTGCAAATGAACAAATATTTAGATCAAATAAAATTTCAAGGCGAACATCTTTTTGAAATCTAAAAATTTTTTGATTAAATATTTTTAAAATAAAAATATAAAATGTGTTTATTTTTAATTTTCGACTAATTCATGATATTTTTACTATGTGTCTTATTTTTATAAAGATTTACTTGAACTATAAGATTTTAAATATTTGACAAAAAAAGCAAGCCAGAAAGTTTGTTTAAATTCAGATTTTTAGCTCAGTAAGCTCAGATATCAAAAATTAGTTATTATCAAATTTAAAAAAATTTGTCTAGATTTTATTTTACTAATTTTTAATTACTGAAAAGTAAATTGATGTTATCTTTTAAAATCTTAATTAGACTTGTAAATTTTTCAAAAATTAATTTTAAATTGAAAACTAATTTAAAAGTAGAAGTTAATTATAATAACATTTAAATTGATAATTATTGCGGTCCTTTAATTACATGTGCAAACGCTTTTCTTTTGTGATTTCTCCTTTGGGATCTAAAATTGTTCTCGTCTTTTGTTGGAATCTCATTTATTATATCAATTTCTGTGTTTATTTTTTCAGGTGAAGTTTTTGATGAATCATCATTTTTGTCTTTTGAACTATTATTAATACTTGATCTTTCTAATATTGTATTTTTAACAGAATTCTCCGGTTCATTTTTTGATGACTGAGGCATAAGCGTAAACGGAATCGGTTCAATCACTCTATCAAAATTAGAACTAATATCCTTGCCAATATATTCTGTTTTTTAATTATTAATTAGTAAATTTTTTATTTAAAATATTATCATAATTACTTGGAATTCGGTTATTTGACACAATATTTTTTTTTGGAGCTTCAAAAGCTGTTTTTTCTTGAACATAGGCTGCTGGGAAATATCCTTCTTGTTTTGTTTTAGTTAGTTCACCGAGCCACCAGTTCTCATTTTCACGTACCAATACAAGTAATTCATCTCCAATTTTCAAATCAAGTTCGTCTCCTCTTTGGGCTTTGTAATCGTACAAACAAATTACAATGTCTTCTACTTCTTTAGGGCCTCTATATTTAAATTCTGGTTTTACATTACTATCAACAACTGTCATTGTAAGAGAGCCTGAATAATTATTTTTTGACCATATGCCATTTTTACCCTTTGAGCTACGAGGCTAAAAAAAATTAGTCCAAAATATTTTAAAATTAATTTATCTTACATAAACTGAATCTAATTTATCGTTAACCATTTTCCAGATATTATTTTCAGCATCTTTAAGTTTATATATATCTGATTTTAGCTTATTTTCAATCTCATTTTCATCCAATTGCTCATCTTTTTTAGACTTTACGAAGCCAATAGTTTCTATTTCAGACTGTTTAAAATTATCATTATAGTTGAAAATTTCTATTGTTAACAATAAAAATAAAAAATTGCTATTTACCAAGTTTAAATCATTAAATAAAATTTAAATCTTACTTTCAGGATTATGCTTGTAAATTAAGATAGGAGCATTAAAATCATGCGAGCAAAATACTAAGTAATTATCATAAGGATGGAAGTCCATGTCTCTGACTGGTTTTAAAAAATTTACATTTATTATTTCTAATTGATCACCTGTATTGATATTCCAACAGTATATATTTGTATCACTTCCGCTGTTAAACAAAAATGTGCCACATGGACTTACACATGATCTAACACTCTGGTTCGCATTTGATAATCCTTTAAAATTTTGAATTATTGATTTGCTATTTTCAAAAATAAACTTTTATTTAAATTTTATTTTTTTAATAATATTTTTACATTCTGATATCTATAACATTTAATTGATTGTCTTTCATTTGAACTAACATTCTAAATTGATTTGGAAGTAGTTGAATGAAATTAATAGTTTCATTCTTCAGTTCTTGAACATGTATTTCTTCCTTAAGTGTCCATCCTTTAATAAAGAAATTTAAATCAAAATATCTTAGTAATTTTGTTTTTTGGACAATTTGAATTTTGAAACAAAACAACAATTTCAAGTTATCTGACTTATTTTTTATTTTTAGGCAAAACGTATCGAATGATAATGAATCAATTTGTATCACTAAATATAGGCGCTCGAACTCCGAAAACTTGTTGTTGAACAAGTTTTAAGAAAAGAGAAAAAAGGTCAAGTCTCAAAAATTGACGTTTTAAACGTTTGTTGTAAAATTCACAATGCAATTTTTCGTTACATATTTTATTAAGCACAAATATTTACCATTTATTTTTTCAGGAAAGCAATTCCAGGCTTTAATTTCTCCAATACTATCAGCTGAATAGAAAGTATTAGCATTATTTGAAAAACAAGTTGTATTAATATATCCATTGTGTGCATAAAGTTCTTGTAACAATTCACCATACTTTTGATTATTTTTCTTTGGATTGGCAATTGACCATATTCTTAAAACTTTGTCGTAGCCACCTGTTACCACTATATCTAGTGAATCAGGAAAAAATTTCACTGTGTAAAGAAAACTTGGATGAGGAAGAATTTTAAAAGGTTCCTTTGATTTTGACTCGATATCAAAGATCCTAGCTGTTGCATCATTAGATGCAGTTGCCATATACTTATCAGATTTCGACCAAGATATCTCATAAACTAATCCAAAATGTCCATTAAATTTAGCAAAAATATCTCCTTCTGTAATTGTATAAACTAATACAGGATAGTTGGAATCATCATCTACACATGCACACGCTAAGAAATTTCCAGTATTAGAAAATTTAACAGAATAGCAGCCTCCTTTGGAACTATTAAGCTTTAGATGTAGTTCATTTGGAACTCGACAAGGCAAACCATTAATTCTTGACCATATAACTTGTTTGTTATTTTTAATTAATTCTAAATTTCTTTCTTCTCTTTTAATATTAGTTTGATCAATCTCTATATCATCATGCAAGCTTTTATTTGAACCAATTTGATTAAGATTTAATCCTTCATTAAAAATAAAATCAGATGAACCAACTCCTGGCATAAAATTTTTTGGTTGAATAATTGATTTTATGGTTACATGTAAACTTGCAGGGTATTTTACTCGAGGTCCATTTTTGAAAAGATTATAAACCTCAGGAACCATGGATTCGATTGTATTAAATTTATATTTGTCTTGTGTATAAAACAATTGAAGGCGCATTTTTTTTTCAATATTTAACGAATTATTAATACTACGAATTTTTAAAAAAGCCCATCCAATTCTTTGCCAATTTTTATTTGTTTCTTGAGATGTATATTTAAAATTTTCTAATGAATCGTTTTGAAAGCGAAAATCAATTAGTTCAAACATTAACAAAACATTTGGATTCTCTTTGGTGAAATGGGAGAAATCTTCATTTATAACAATAAGTTCTTCCCATCGTGGTATAATAGTTCTTAAGAATTAATTTTTTATAGACTTTAAATTTAAAATTAAAACTCACCTATTTTTTTTAAAATCATACGGTGAAGTTGAAATTGGAGATATATAATCAAGTTTCCGATTTTCTTTTTCATAATAAATCAATGTATTTCGATCTCTAAACAAATTGATAAAAATTTTTTTATTTTTTGAAAATTTTTGGATTAATATTATTTAACCTTTTGGTTTTTTTTAAATACTGTCCATCAGTCTCTAAATCTAATATGTGAATTCTTACTATTGGATTATAAATATTAATATCCGTTCTTAATTTATCGGTTTGATGTATAATAATTCCCAGAATATTCAAATTTGTGTCAAAATCTTTTATGTCTTGCTCTGTTTCATTTTTTTCGATTATCTTTCTAGCTCTTCTTGGTGGTTTCTTTATTGTTTTTGTTTCCTTTACAGTTTGGGAATCGGATGACTTATCTATCTCTCCATTTTCTTCGTTTTTATTTAAAATATCTGGAATATTTGCTTTTCTTGATTTTGATTTTAATTGATTGTTTGATTTTTCGATTGGAATTAATTTATTATCTGATCTAGCCGATTCAACCAGTTTTTCATCGGCATTAACATCACTTGAATTTAAATTCTCTCCATTTTTTTTATCCAAAATTTTTATTTTTTCTATTAATTTACGACGCCCTTCATTTTTTGGTTTATTTTGGATCATTTTGTTAAAAATAATTAAAATAATTTGAAAAATATTCTATAAATGAATCTATACGATACAAATTTTTTTTATCTCCATGACTACCAAAGGTTTATTATTTTATTCGGGGCTAATTAAATTAACAATTAGATCGTCATTTTTTTGTCTAACCATGGTTGTTAAAATATATTCATGTAAAGGAGAGATAAAGGCAATTAAATTATTTCAAATGTTTTGCAAAAAATTGAAAATTGTTTTCCTGATTGATTTATTATGAATTTGTAAATTATAAATACTTCCCTCTTTTGAATTACTGATAAAAACCAAATTATTTTAAAAGTATAAATAACACAAGGATAAATCAAGATTATTAAATTGAAATTTATTTTAAATTAATTTAAAAAGTTATGAAAAAATTTTGAAAAAATAAAAAATAGGAAAATTCATAAAGGGTTTATATTTATTAACACTATACGCACATGATTCTCTTCAATGCTTTTTTTACTGAATCAAGTATATTTAACATTAGGCTCGCAAAAATAAAAAAATTGAACTAAGATCTAACTTCAGTATGTAAATAACATACTAACAGTTTCTCAAATAATTGCATAATCAATTTAGTTTTGATTATTTTTTATATTATTTTGAACATCCATAGACAATTTGTCTTTACAATCAAATCACAAGGCTAAGAAAATAAATTTCTACAAAAAAACTTTTATAGCTTTAAGAATTTTTTCGAAACCAGTTTTATCCAAAAAAGTCCGAGAAAAATTCCGATTCAAAATTCAATAGAAAGTTTTTTATCTGAAAAAACCAAAGATGCCATAATAACCAACTTTTTTTTGAATAATAGTTTTTCAAGTGTTGAATTTTGGCCTTCGGTAGTAATTAACTTAATTGTTGTTATATTTGAGGAAGATAGTTCATCCAAAAATCATCTTGCCAGACTTAGTCTTCTCCTTCATTTGAGCAAATCAAACTTAAATCAACAAGGATTTATTTATTTCCTAAATAATTTGTGCACTATTGAAGTTGTGTCTAATTTTGCAAATATCTCACCAAATTTATCATCAATAAAAAGCAAAATATTTCAGCGTGTTAAAAGAAGCATCCCTATTTTTGAAAGTATAACTGATATTGTTTTCAAAATTACTGGTATTAAAATAGAATCAAAAAATTTTGATGATATTGCTTTGGATTTTTTTAAATCTAAATATTATGATTTAAATGGTTTTGCTGGAATTAATCAAGTTTACACATGCATTGATCGTATCCAAGAATTAATTTCAATATTGAACGAAACTGGTGCTAATGATGAGAAGAAACAAATTATTCTCGAATTATATTTAACACGACTTTTCATTCATGAACTTACTCACGTGATGGTTCGTAAGGAATGCAAAAATTTTAACGCATCAAGTCCATTTTCAAAATTGGAAAAAAACTTACAATTTCCAATTATTGAATCTGGTTATTTGGCAGAAAAAAATTTATTTAATGAAAAAATTGACTGGCATCAATCCGTTAAAAGATTGCAAGAATTTTTAAATTACAACTATTTAAAAAAATTTTATGAGAATTTAATGCAAACGTCAAAAACCAGATTGAATGAATTTTCAAAATTTGACATTTTAAAAGCAGGAGTATTGATTGATGATAATTCTCCAAATCTTATGGCTATTGATTCCTCACATTCAGTATTTCCCTGTTTTGAATAACTGATTATTACCAAATTATTTTAAAAGAAGATTATTTTATTTGAATTTATTTTAAATTAATGCAATAAATAATTCTCTTCAATGGTTTTTTAATTGAATCAAGTATCTTAAACATTTGGCTTGCATTATCACCTTATATTTAATAGCGATTTTTAAATTTCTTTATATAAAGTTGCGATTTGATATTTACACAAAAAAATAAACATAGGTAAAAAAGATACAAGTAGCAAGTAGTATATTTATTTTAGCGTTTTTCTTTTCTAAAATTAAAAAATGTCATATATTATTCAATTGTAACTTGAATAGAATTTTTAAGGTCAAATAGATAAAATAAATTAAAACTAGAAATATGTTTCATTTTTATTTAGATAAATTTCTTAAAAAGCTGTAATTTTTAAACATCTTACCTTAAATTATTCAAAAATGGAATTTAAATTGTCTTAAATTTTTTAAAAATTATTTTAGTTTTTATCATAAAAACTATTTAAAAGTTTTAAATAAATTATCTTACTCTTTTCTTTTTAGAAAATGTCTAATCGAGTTAATTTTTCATTTATTGATTACAGTGTATTTGGATTAATGCTCGGAATTAGTGCATTAATAGGTTTATTTTATGGCTTAAAAGATCGAAAAATTAGTTCAATAGATGAGTTTTTATTGGGTGGACGAAAATTACAAATATTTCCGGTAGCTATGTCTATCTTGGCGAGTTTTACTTCAGCAATTTCAATATTAGGATTTTCTCAAGAAATGTACAGATATGGAACAATGTACTGGCTTATTGGAATATCTTATTTCTTAACTCAACCATTTGCTGCACACGTGTTTGTTCCTATATTTCATAACTTAAAATTAACCAGTGCTTATGAGGTTAAGTATATTAAAAATTAAAAAAAAATTATTTTGAATTTATTAAAGTATCTGCAACTCAGATTCAACAATAAAGTTCGAATATTAGCATCTTTTATTTTTTGTCTACAAACTATCCTTTATATGTCTATAGTTTTGTATACACCATCAGTCGCAATTCAACAGGTATTAGGTATACCATTATGGATATCAGTTCTTATTAGTGGAGCTGTCTGTACTTTGTATACATCCATAGGAGGGATAAAGGCAATAAAGTTATTTAAAATTTTTGTAAAAATATAAAATGACTTTCTATTTCAGGCTGTAATATGGACTGACACGTATAACCATCTATAAATAATTAATTAATTTTGTTTATTTTTATTACTATAGATTTCAAGTTTTAATTATGTTTTCAGGTAATTTGAAAGAAAAATATTTTCAAAATAAATTTTTAAAAAATTTTTAAAAGGACTTTTTGCAGTTATAATAAAAGGAGTTACAGATGTTGGTGGTATTTTTGAAGTTTGGCGTAGAGTATTTGAATCTGATAGAATTGATTTTTTTAAGTATTGTTTTTTTAAGTTTTTTTTGCCATTATCTTATTTTGAATCTAATTCATGATAACAATTTTATTTAATTTTCTTATTAATATTTTAAGTTATTCTTGATAAAAATAATTTTTATTATACCTAAATTAATAGATACTAACTAATTAATAATTATACTAATTAATATTATTTTTTAAGTTTTGATCCAAATCCTTTGGTTCGCCATACTTTTTGGAGCTTAATAATAGGTGGCTTTTTTACTTCATTAACTGTCTATGGCAGTAATCAAGCAACTATACAAAGATATCTGTCAATGAGAACGATAAAAAAAGCACAAACGTAACTAATAATTAGTTATTTAAATATTAATTAATTAATTTTTTCTTTCTAGAGCACTTTACTTAAATTTAATTGGAACTTTTCTAATTTTAACAATTAGCTGTATTACTGGTTTAGTTGCTTTTGCGATTTATTTTGACTGTGATTTACTCGCCTCAAAAAAAATTAGCAAAGGTGAACAGATATTACCTTATCTTGTAATGGATATACTGGGACAACTATCTGGCGTACCAGGATTATTCGTAGCATGTTTATACAGTGCTTCCTTAAGTACAGTTTCATCTGGTCTAAATTCTCTAGCAGCTGTCTGTTTAAAAGATATATTACAGCCATTTTTTAAAAATAGTTCTTTTTTTCACTCGAAAGCTACCTTAATTTCTAAAACAATTGCAGCTTTTTTTGGTATTATTACTGTTGGAATCGCATATCTTTGCCAATATTTAAGTACAACAGTTTTGCAAATTTCTTTGTCAATATTCGGAATTCTAGGAGGTCCATTATTAGGCGTAATTTCGCTGGGAATGTTTTGTAGATTTGCCAATTCGTATGGAGCTTTTAGTGCACTTACTATAAGTACAATTTTGAATTTATGGATTGGTATTGGAGCTGTTCTATACAATCAACCACCGATTTCAAAGCCAGTGAGTGTTAAAAGTTGTGAAAATATGCTAAATATTCATTCAAATACAACTTATACAAATAGAAATTATAATGAAAATTTTAAGTAATTTTAAGTAATTTTATTCAGCATTTTCCTAATATTAATACTTTAAAAAAGCTTTACAAGTATTTATGGCTTGTCTTATCTTTGGTATGCCCCATTGTCAGTTATAATATCCTTTTTTGTTGGAATAATAATGAGTTTGATGACTGGTTCAAATTTTAATCAAAAAAAAGATGAAAAACTCTACTTTCAATGGGAAAAACTTTTATTTTGGAATAAAGAAAAAAAAAAAATTAAAGAATTTCAAGGAAAAGTTAATTCGGGTATCGATTTAAGCAATGATTTAATTGAAAAAAGGACTGAAGTAACAAGATTTTGATTTTTGATGAATTCTTTTTATTAAATGCTAAATTTTCTTAAAATAAAAGTCTAATTAAAAATCTTTATTCAAATTTTAAAAATATATTAAGTTCAAAATTATTCATTCATTACTTGAAAAGATTCATTTAATAATAGGACACAAAAAAAGACAGATCTATACTTTGAAAAAATTAAATTGCAGTTTTTTTATTGTATATATACACGTGTAATAAATGTAAAAAATGTTTAATGTCTTTTTATCAAACAAATTTTAACTAAACAAAATTTAAAAAAATTCAAAAATGGCCCTAGTTTGTGCATGTAAATTTATTTGATTGAAAAAAACTTAAGTTATTGATTTTTTTAAAGTGAGCAATGAAGTTCCAGAGCAACCAGTAATATCTCAAGTATCTGGTCATATATTTGAAAAACGATTAGTACTAAAATATATTGATGAGAATGGTACAGATCCAATTACCAATGAAGCTTTATCACCAGAACAACTTGTTGAAATAAAAAGTAATTTACCCAAAAATTATCTGCAATGGTTTTAATGTAATTGTATCCGATAAAAAAGCAAACCCTCTAGTAAAACCAAAGCCTCCATCGGCCACAAGCATACCAGCTTTGTTGAAATTTTTACAAGACGAATGGGATGCAGTAATGCTGCACAGTTTTACACTAAGGCAACAATTGCAGACTGCTAGACAAGAACTTTCTCACGCTCTATATCAACATGATGCTGCTTGTCGGGTAATTGCAAGACTAAACAAAGAAGTAAATGCAGCAAGAGAAGCATTAGCTACTTTAAAACCACATGCTGCTGTAAATAATATTGTTCCACAAACCATGTATGCCTCTGAAACAAGTGGTGAAACTCGGCTTGCAATTGAAGAAGGCATTTCTGATGAAGTGTCCCAGAAATTACAGGAAAAATCAGCAACTTTAACCCAAATGAGAAAACAAAAAGGCAAAAAAATTCCTGAAGACTTAGTTACTCCTGATGAAATTAAAAACTTGCATGTCATAGGATCTCATACAGGTTTACATAGTGCGAGTATTACTGGAATTACAGCATTAGACATAAAACTGAATGATTCAAGTCGTATTCTAACGGGTGGAAATGATAAAACTGCTGTAGTTTTTGATAATACCAAAGAACAGATTGTTGCTACACTAAAAGGACATACAAAAAAGATAACTCAAGTGATATATCATCCTGAAGAGGAAACTTGTATTACTGCAAGTGCTGATTCAACAATAAGAATTTGGTCCGTTCCAGTGTCACAACAAGTTCAGTTTTTAAAAATTCATGAATCTTCTGTTACCGGCATATCTCTTCATCCATTAGGAGACTATTTGTTATCATGTTCAGCCGATGAACATTGGGCTTTTTCTGATATTAGAACTGGAAAGATGCTTTTAAAAGTATCATCAGCTGCAAGCGCTCCAAGTGCAGAGGGAGAACCACAATTAACCGGAGGTAATTCAGTTCCTCTAACTTGTGCTAAATTTCATCCTGATGGTTTGATTTTTGCCACCGGAACAGCTGAATCAGAGATTAAAATTTGGGATTTAAAGACTAAATCAAATTTAGCCAATTTTCCCGGTCATTCAGGTTATATTACCAGTTTAGCGTTCTCTGAAAATGGATATTATTTGGCTACTGCAGCTGAAGATTCTGTAATAAAATTGTGGGATTTACGAAAATTAAAAAATTTCAAGACTATAGAACTGGAAAATAAATATGAAATAAGAGATTTAGTTTTTGACTATAGTGGTAATTATCTAGCATGTGCTGGATCTGATTTAAGAGTTTATCAAGTCAAACAATGGGAAATATTAAAAGTATTACAAGAACACACCGGATTAGTTACGGGAGTACGATTTGGATCTAATGCCAAGACACTAGTTTCTGCATCTCTTGATAAATCAGTCAAAATATACTCTATTTAAAACTATTCTTACAAAAAAAATAAATAGCAATATGTAAAATAACTTTAAATTTTTATTAAATCTTGTAGAAATATAGAATTAACATAGATTCAACTTCAGCAAAATTTTAAATAAAAACTTTTCTCGGTAAATTTTATGTTTAGTCTATATATAGTTAAATCCAGGTGAACTTTTTTAATATAACAGTAATAAATACACTTGAGATTTATGTAATATTAAATATTAAATTGTGTTAAAGCAATTAAGTAACATCAATTAATTATAGATGATCTATTAATTTTTCAAATCAAAAATTATCAAATTTCTCTTTCTTAATATTTTAGTTTTTTTTTAGACTGGAGAATATTTTGAAAAACTTTTTATTTGTTATATTTTATTAAAAAAATTATATTAGATAAAAAAATTGAACTTAAGAGTAAATGATACTGATTTATTAAAAGCATCCTTTTGGCTTTACTTCTTTCCACCAGTTTTCTGGATACAGATATTTTTGTATTTCGTATTCTTGGTGCGGTGCTGGTATTTCCATATTATTAAACTTAATCTTTGGTAAATCTTTGTCTACCAATTGATAAGGAAAATTTTGATAATTTAAATATAAATGAGGAAATAATCGCTTTTCCCAACCAACTCTTTCTACATGATTTCCTACTTTTTCAAATATGGTTATTTCGGCAGAAACTATTTTGTAGTTAACTACATATTTTCCTCGTCTAGAATTATAGTAATAATTTAAATCGGCTTGCTTAAAAGCTTGATACAATGCTTGATCGTTAACAGTAGCAATTTGATGATAAATTACACAAAAATCCAGATTTCGATCCCACGGAAGTGTCTTTTCAAATTTTAAGGCACCCCAAAGACTTCCATAACAAAGAAAATAGGAAATTCCCAATTTTTCAAACATTTGAGATATTTTCCTAGTCAATTCTTCGAATAGTCTCATAGTATAATCATCATGCTCGCAAGTAAATTCTTTAAAATAAATGTTCGGATGTTTATACCACTCTTCGTCGTCATCTAATGAGTTTCCAATAAATTGAGAAAAGAATACAATAAAAAATATGATAGCTAAAATTAAGACTAGTTTGCGGTTTAACCGACGAGGTATGTTATATCCAAAAATACGAGCCATTTTCTAAAATCTTCATTTAACTATGGTTCATAATAAATCGACATAAAATTATCATAGAAATTTACTAAAAGTAAAAATAATTAATTTTTTCATTTCAAAATTAATGTATACTGCATTAAATAAATATTTCAAAATTTTAATTTCTTTAGTTATATATTTTTAGAAAAAATTTTACCATAAAATAAAATATTGATAATTAAGAAATAATCTTTCAATTCAAATATTATTCTTTTTAATTCTTTTAAATTTTAACTTGATAGATTCAATATTTAAAAAAAAGTCTTAAATAGGTCAAAAAATTTAATTTACTTCTTGAAAAAGTTGACATTTCTTTTATTTAGTGATAAGTGAATCTCTTATTTTTAAAATCTAAAATAAAATTAAAATTCATAGCATTTGATTTTTATAAAATAATTATTTATATTCGAAAAATATATTTTACTAGAGTCTTAATCGAGTAAAATATTTTACTCGATTTTTAGGATAAAATCAAACATATTTGCCAAATAATGTAACAAAATATTTTAATCTTTAAAATCTACTTTATATGACATTAATAATTTATTAAATCACTGTAAAAAGAGATTTAAAGTATTAATACTACAATTGTAAAAAATAAGACTATAAAAATATAAAAATAAAAGAAATGGCACTTGAATAACCTAAATGGTCATATTAAATAAATATAAACACTAAAATTTTTATATTTTTATAATTTTTAAATTTTTTTTTTTGAGTTGATATAATTAAAAATCAACAAATGTAAAAATGAGGTTTTGGACCATGTTAATTTAGCTTCTATATCAATTACCTTTAAAATTGTATCATAAGGATTCACCCAAAATTAATTGACTCACAATATTTTAAATTTCATATTTAAAGATAATAATAATAATAATACATGCTACAGCAAGCAAGCTTGCAGAGGCGACTTTCTAGGAGGTCGCCTATGGTAGTATTTAAGTTATTTGTAACTAATCGAGAAATTTGAAGTGTCCGAACAAAAGTGTGACAATTTGCGTATGTAGAATACTCGATTGTGTCATCGAGGAATACTAATGTGCCAATTAACGCAGCTGAAATTACTGTTTTAGAAGTTAATAGTGAAATCGCTTCAAGGTTTGATGACAAAATGAGTCTAACCGATAGTTTTATTATCGTTAAAGGACCAACTTCAAAAGAGTATTTTAGAAATGTTGATAGTATTGTTTGAGCTTTGATATTTGATAATCATTATTCATTTTAAAAACATTTTATTTAAAACATAAAAATTGTGTTGTTATCAAATCAAAAACCGTAGTATTAACCATAAAAATATTTAATGTTTTTCAATTTTAAATTGAGAAAAAAAATTTAAGTTTTGTAATTGCAGCTAAAAATTATTTATTTTTTTCAAAAACTATAATTAAAACAAATAAAAAATGAAATTTAATTAATCTTATAAGGTCAGGTTAAATTATTAAATTATGAAGGCGATTTTATTCGCCTTTTTAATTTTTGATAAAATTTTCTTTTACTAATTTATTTTTATTTGAAATTTATGCTTCAGATAAATAGTTTGTCAGCTGTGGTTCAACTGTATCAAATTTTACTCTAATATTCACAGATGCTAATTCAGCAACCAAATATTTCAAGACATATGGTAAACATATACTGCGTATTGCATCATTTTTTCCACATAATAAACATGTTATTTTGGAATTTTTTTTTGATATCGAGACAAATGATCCACATCTGGAGCAAATTTTTTCAGAGGTTTTATCAGAACAGTTAAGTAATCGATCTTGTATTACAGCTGCAGTTCCGTGAGCAAGCAATGCATCACGTTCCATTTCACCAAAACGAATACCTCCTTCTCTTTTGCGTCCTTTGACAGGTTGATGTGTTTTTATGTCGATTGGCCCTGTAGTCCTTACTTGAAATTTATCACTAACCATGTGTCGCAATCTTTGATAGTAAACGACTCCAAAAAATATATCCACTTCTAGTTGTCTTCCATGTATTCCACTATACATCGACTCGGTTCCATAATAACTATAACCTGCCTTTTTTAAAAGATTTCCATAATAATCAATCGCAGATTGACCTTCAAACTGAAATGGAGTTGCATCATGAACGGTTCCAAAAATCGAACCTGATTTACCGGCCATAAATTCAATCATCATACCAATTGTCATGCGAGAAGGAAAACCATGTGGGTTAAATATAATATCAGGCGTAAGTCCAGATTCAGTAAAAGGTAAATCTTCAGTAGGGTATATTCTGGAACAAATTCCCTTTTGGCCATGGCGAGACGAGAATTTATCGCCAATTATTGGATTACGTTGAAATGACATCATTATAGCAACTTTATTAAGAGGCTCAGATCCATCATCATTTCCTAGAGCTCTAACTGATTCGATATAAGCTTTTTCCAATTTTTTGAAATTTTGAACCTTATATTCTCCGGTATTTTCATCTAAATAGCAATAAAATGGTTCACCAGGATAAATTGTTGATCCAACAAACGGAAGTCCATCTTGGTCTAATTTTTCACCCAGTTTTGGATATTTGGGATCTAGTGAGAATATTTTTCCTTTAGATGAACCAAAATTTTTATCATTCAATTCGACTATTTCGGTGGAATAAACCATTCCATGAGCAAACCCTCTTTCAAACGAACTTTTATTTAAAATCATAGCATCTTCCATATCATAGCCAGTGTATGATACTACGGCAACAATTGCATTTGTTCCAATCGGATAATCATCTAATTTGTAATGATCATAAATTTTTGTTTTTACAATCGGACTTTGAGGAAAATTTAAACGATATAGTTTATTATCAGCTCTATTACGAATAGAATGACATGGTGTTCCCATTGTTTGTTTTCCCATTTGACATTGATACATATTACGTGGAGATTGATTAAATTCTGAAAAAGGAGTTAAATTAGCTACTACGCTCATAAAAGAAAATGGATACAGTTCCGAATGTGTTGTTTTCTAATTAAATTAATTAAAATTCTAAAAGCTAATTATTTTAAAAAATCTTACGTCTTCGACAAACTCTTCGGGCTTTACACAAACATGTAAAAAGCATTGTTCCATTGTGCCAATATATTCAGTTTGTTGAGTGGTTAAATTCTTAACTGGCCTCATCATGCGTCCAGGTGTGGTAAAAACATAAAGACCTGGATAAAGACTGTAGGTATTTTTTTCTAAATCAATTCTTGGAACTTGACATATTTCCATAAATTTAGGAATACCTTTACACAATTTATTATCTGATTTTTGGCTTACTAAAGCTTTAATATATCTAAGTTTTTTGGTCAAATCATCGATATTATTAGAATCAATATAACCGATTAATTGTCCATTTAAAATTACTTCATAGAAATAAACTTTAATTTTTTTTTGCGTATTAAACTTGAATAAGCCACTTTCAAGGGGAATCATTCCAAAAGATATAAGCAAATCAACAAGCTTATCTGTATTCGGATCTTCGGTACATATGTCACACAAAAATGTTAAATGATTCAATAAACCACAAAGCCCACCATCTGGTGTGTGAACTGGACATAAAAATCCCCAACTTTCCGGAGTTAACTTTCGGACTGATGTTGTGCGGATTTCAGTAAACACAGCACCACGATGCACAGAACGAAAATGTGAAAAATATCGCCAATAGTTTAATTTATCAGCAATTATTGCAAAACCGGTAGTCTGCAATATGCCTAAACCATGCTTTGAGATTAAATTTCCAGTGGCTAGAAAATATTCAAGTGAGTTGGTTATTGTTGATTCTCTTTTACAAGTTTCTATTAAATTTATTTTTTGTCCAGTTACGTATGGTTTTTTTGAGTCTAATGTTTGTGTAATAGTTTTCATGCTAACAAGCATTTGCTGAAGTCTTTCTGCCAATACACCAAGATACAGATGGCCAGGTAGAAGAATTTCTTGCATCATTGGTGAATCTGGATCTTCAGGTTTACAACCATTTTGATGAACTAAACTGTACAATTTTCTCAGCATAAATCTAATATTAATACAAATAAAATTGATACAAACAATTTTTTCTAAATTTTCTTACATCATTAAATTAAATTTGTCTTTATTACTTTCAAGATGAGTTAGTAAACTGTATTTGAATAAATGTTGAGCACATTCAATATCAGTGTACCAATCGGGTAGGTTTAACTTAATTCTAAATCGGCTTCCTATATAATTAAGTACATCGTTTCGTGTAAGTAGATTCTCTTCTTGTAATTGTCTCAGCATAAATTTTGCACATCCTTCCATAAATGAATTGCTTTCTCTATTCCTCATTAATGATCGATAGATTTCGTAATCTGGTAGATCTACTAGACCTTTGAGTATCATTGCGGCTGGAACAAAAAATATTTCTTTTTGATAAGCAAAGCATAGGTTTGCAGATCCGTTGTCTAAATAATGAAGTATATGATTTTGACCTATTTGATCTTTTCCCACACAATGGATAGTTATACCGTACTCAGTATATGTGGCACCACGACTTTTCCACGAAGGTCTTATTAAAGCCATTGGCTATTTTAAATTAAAAGTAATTAATCTTTTGTTTTATTTAATTAAAACCGTAAACCCTCGCAAGTAAGTGCTCCCATAATTGCATCTTTATTGAAAAATTTTAGTCCCTAGATTATAGAAAACTTTCTTAAAATAAAGATCCAAATACGCTTTACAAGAAAGCAACATAGAAAGAATTGAGTAAATTTTGAATAACTTTAAAAAAGGGAGTCATATGGGTGCACTTAATTGCAAGGGAATACGGTATTTTTTAACAATTTTTAATTACCAAAATTAAAATTATTAAATTTAAATTTAATAAATAAAGCAAAATTAATGATTTTAATCGATAAAAATAAATGACTAAATATTTCAGGACTTCACTTTTAATTACTAAACTTAATTTAATTTTTTTATATTTTTAAACACAAAAAATTTTTTTCTAATTTTTGGTAAAATAAAAAAAAAGAAATAAATAAAATATTTACATAATTTCTTCGTGGCATTATTAGTAAACGAAGTAGTTTTTCGTTTCCTTTAACAATAAAATATCCGCCTAAGTCATTTTGCTCTTCACCTTTAATGACCATTTCTTTAGGTGATAATTTATATAGATTGCAAAGCTTCGATTTAACCATAATAGGCACTTGACCCACTAGACGTTCATATCTATCCACTACATTTCCATCATGGGAATATTCGATTGTTGCATATATTTTCCCACTGTAAGTAGTATGTCTTTGTCTACATTCTTTAGGATAGAGTTTTTTATCTTTGGCAGACAAATTTGCTTCACTAATCTTAGGAGGCAATATTTTGCAATCAATTATTTTGTAAGAAACTTTAGATTCATTTTTAAGTTTAAATTCAACTTTCGGTATATTTTTTATTGCATGTCTAAGACCCTGATCAACCATCCAATCGAAAGACTCAATGTGAAATTTTGTCAAATTTTCTAATGAATTAACAGATTTTGCCGCATCAAGATCATTGAAATTTTCCGGTCTTAGGTGTTCAAGTGATGGCGATTGCATATTATCTATTTTCTATTAAAAATACTTAAGATAATAAAATTTGCAGTTTTTAAATTTTAAATGGATTTTTAATTCCACTTTTATATAAAAATTTGATAATTATTATGAAAACATTTATTTCAACTTAAAATACATAATTTATAATACAATGAATTATTCTGAATCTGAATCTGAAGAACTTGATGAAGAATTGGACGACGAAGATGAACTTGTAGCATTAGAACTTTTTTCAGTACAATCTGACTCATCCGATTTCGAATGTTTTCTTTTTTTTTCGTTTGAATCAAATTTTATTAAATCATTTCCACTTTTTGTAGCAATTAATTTTGTACCTAAGCTCTCAGTAGAATTTTTAAGTTCATTCTCATTTAAAAATAAAGGAGGTATTGTCAACAAAGTTTCTTTGGATATTGTCTGTTCTATATTAGATGGTTTACGTTGAAGTTTTCTCATTTCTTCTTTTAATTTTTCTAATAATTCACGATTTGGTTTGGCTTTTGGATTAGTATCTTCTTCGAGTACACGTTCTTCATTTTCTTTTTCTTCTTTTTCACTTTTTAATAGTAATGAATCTTCCATATTCGAGCCGTATAAACGTAATATCGAACCCCATGTTTGAATATGTGGATGCATTTGCTTCAGTATTTTTTGTGCAGCTAATTGTCGTCCTTCTTTTTTCTTAGAACAATTAACTTCGACTTCATACTGAGCTATTTTCATTTTGTACCAACAATTACGATATTTTATAGGTTTTATTTCCTCTTCAATAAAATTTTTTCGATTCCGTGACATATTAATAGCAAAATTACTATTTAAAAAAAATATGAAAATTTTGTATGTAAAATCATATATTATTTTCATACATACAATTTAAGGCATGTAAGAAGCAAATCATAAGGTAGAGGAGCACCCAACTTCTGAGATAAGGAATAAACATGTGAATGCTCAATATTGTAGCCATCAAAAAACTTAAATTATAGACAAAAATTTAAAAACAAAAAAAAGCTAAATAAAAAAATTAAGCTAAACTAACTTAAAATCAATTTTTAAGATTTTAATATTTAAAAGAAAATGTTTTAAAGATGGTGGTCATATGGTAATTTTAAATTAAATTTATATTTTTGAAATTTCTATTTCGGTTTATCATATACTACATTAATTTAATTTTGATAATTAATGAGTCTAAAATTAAGAGAATATATTGATCTATAAGTCTTAATTAAATATTACCCAATTTTTTACTTCATAAACCAATTTCAAATTAAACAAATATTACCGAATACATTTCCTCGTTGTTTTTTTTTGTATTTTCTCCTTGTCCTTTGAAATCAGGTACTAGAACTTTAAGAGCCGCCTCAGCTGCTGTATTTTTTGCTGCTTTCTTACTATTGCCATCACCTTTGCCACAGATCTTATCATTAATATAGCAAACAGCTTGAAAGGGATCTTTTGGATTCTCTTTTTCATGAATTTCGAAACGTGGATTTGTTTTAAAAACTTGATTAGAATACTCATAAAGTATGCATAGAGGTGTTTTGTTTGTCATATTGATGTTAAGCTCTTTATTAATTCCTTTTTGAGTTTTGGTTTCTATTTTTAACATTTGAGAATTTTGAGGCTAAAAATCGTATATAAATAATATCGTTTAATTTTTTTTGAATAATAGATATTACAAATTTTTTTATTTTCGAATTTTTAATAAATTTTTTCCTATCATTCCATGTTCTTAAACAAAAATAGATAAAAAGCTTCATTTTAATGTCCTTAAATCTTACTTAAATTTTTTTACTTTTATTACATCAAATTCGAATAATTTCCTGCAATATTCATTTAATTGTTCAGAAGCTTAAAATTCAAATTGAAAAATATTAGAAATTATTTATTTTTAGACAAAACTTACTTAAATTAGCTTCTTTTTCTTTTTCTTCATTACTTGTTATCGATACTGTAATGTTTTTATTTGGTACTAAATTTTTGGAGTCTTCATTTACACAAATTTCAGCTTGGTTTATGGGACATTTCGATTTATTATCTTGATTTTCTTTAATTTGTTGATCAATTATCTCTTTACGTTTTCTATACGCTAAACAAGGAATAGCACCTACAGGTATATCATGTTTCTTGAAAAATTTACTTAATTTCAATAAAATTCAATTTATTATTATTACCCTTGCACTTGACTCACCGATATAATATGGTCTCGAAAGAGTACAAACACGTGCTTGGCGATTTAAATAAAGAGGCATTCCGCAGGAATGAGTTACTTGAACCCAGCCTTCTGGTAATATAGTTTCCTGAAATCCTCTCCAATACATATCTTAAATTTTTACTCGAAAAATTTCTTTCAAGTTAATTAAATTACTTTTAATCTGTATCTTATCGTAAACATAGTAATTAATTTGTTCATTTTGATTTTTTTGCTCAAGATCTAAAGGTTTTTCGAGTAGTTGATCTATCAATATTTCACCTTCTTCATCTTCATCATCTTCAAGGTACTCTCTATCTTCATTTATAATCTGTTTTTCTGTTTGAGGAATATCATCGTTTTGCACTATATTCATTAAGTCTGCTAAAAGATCATCATCGCCCATGTTTTTATCTGATTGTTTTGAGTGAATAGTATTTTCTTTAATATCTTCCATAATTGAATAAAATACTCAAAAAAACAAAAATTTTATTCTATTTTGAATTTATACGACCATGTGTTATTAAAATTTCTTTAACTCAAGCGCATTTTTTAATTTCAAATTTTAATAATTATTAATTTAAAAATGTAAGAAAAATAGTCTTCCTTTACATTTCGAATTTTATCAAACTGAACAAACTTTACTTGTCAAATAATTAGATTTTAGAATAAAAAACAAATAAAATTAAATTCTTCTTGTGAAATAAGATAAAGGAGTTTTTATTTAGTTTAAAATTAAGTTTTTAAATGAAAATTAATCAATTAATTTGTTTCAAATTATTTTAATGATAGTTTTAGAAATTAATAAACATTTTAGCAAAAAATTAAGCAAAGAATTTTAAAAAAATGAATTTAAATTATATTATTGGAAAAAATATTAGTTTTGAAAAATTATGTCTTTGTTTTACTCAAAAATATTTTATACAAAATAAATAATAACAAAAATGAAATATCACTTTTACCTTTTTTTAATGCAAAATAAATTAATATTTAGATGAGTTTAAAAATATTCAAATTAAGCTTTCTTTTTTATTTCAAGATAAAAAATTTAAATATCCATCTTTTATTAATCATTAATAAATACTAATACTAAACAAATTATTTCTTTTAAAATAGCACTTTTTTGTTATACAAATAGTTAACTTTGACTTTTTTGAAGTCATCATCATCAAACTGATCCCCAGGAATGAAATTATATCTTGGTGTTGCTGATGAAATAGAATTTAATGTATTTAAGTTATTTGAATTTGAGATTTCCGATTTTGTTGTTTCAAGTAGCTGTTCTTTTGGAAATTCATAAAATTGTGGATACTGATAAATTGTAATAGTAACATTTATTGGATAAGAAGTACCACATTCTTTTAAAATTAAATTGTCTAAAGTTGAGTTTTCTTCAGTATGATCATCTTCAAAGGAAGTCAGGGGTATTTTTCCAAAATAATTTTTTCGTCTATTAATATTTTTGAAACTAAATGAACACTCTGCATTTATAGCTGGTTGATTTTCTTTTGACTGAATTAATGTGACGCATAGAATTATTTGACCAAAACTCTTCAAATCCTTTCCATTCGGATAAAAGTCTACTCGCCACGTTTCTCCTCCTATTGTCTGTATTTCTTCACTTAAATATTTTCCATTTGGAAATGGACGTAAAAGTTCTTCTTCTACGTTTTCAAATGTCCATATAGCTTCAGAAGTTATTATATCATCATTCATGTCGTCTTTGTACATTTTTGTTTATCTTAAATAGAAATGAAAATAAAAATCAGAATTTTCAATTATATTTTTTTTATAAATTAAGCCTGAAAGGTAAGTTTAGACATAAAATTATAAAATTTTTTCAAATATAATTTACAGTTAAAATGAATAAATATTCAGAGAATGAATATTTTTTCGAAATCAAGAATCTGAAATGAATCCTAAAATTAACTATTAATAAAATATCATTAATTCAAATTATCATAAAAAAGTTTTTCAAAAAATAATTTTAGCAGTTTGCATTTTTATTAAAGGGAAAAAGTATATATCATATTTAAAAAAATATTTAAAATAAAATATAATATTTGACATTTACTTTATCTTAGAGGTTATTTGAATAAAAAACAGATAAATTAATAGAAAAAAACAATTTAATCTCAGATAAAAAATCTTCTATAATGAAAACTTTGATTAAGAAAATTAAATATACATATTTAAAAAACAATTTAAAAGAAAAGTTTTAATCATCTGAAGTTAGTTTTAAATCTAAATATTAATTCAACTTGCTTAATTCTTCATATTCATTCTCTTGTTAATCTATAAATAAATAATTTTAACTTTAATTAATTTCAATATCTGACAAGTGTCTAGTTTAAGAAAACTGAGCATATTAAATGAAATATTTTGTTATATCAAGAAAAATCACAAAATAAACTAAGCAATTGAAAACATAAATTAAAATCAATTTAATTCTTAGATCTAAAACCATATTTGAAATTTTTTGTTTCTTTTCGCTCGCTTAATTTTCTTAATATGTTTGGAAAAGAAAGTATTTTCAAAAATCGACTAGTTTCATTAATATTAGATAACAAATTTTATTGAAAATTCTTTTTAAATATAAAATCAAATTACCTGTAAAATATTCGATCCCAAAACAAACAACCATTAAAAAATTGAAGATAAGAGTAATTGAAAGAAATAATTTTAAAATTGCTTCAGTACTTGAAACTTAAGACTATTATTATTTGTATAAATTCCGATCAGTTATATCATACTATCAAACCAATATTTATACAATAAAATTCGTAAATTATCAAAAAAAAAAATATATTAAAAATTTATAAATAAATATTTGAAGTTAAAAACTTTATTTTTTTTTGGGATAAAATGAAATTCTAAAACAAGTTTACAATAAAATATATCTGCTTAAAAAATATCAAAAAACTTTTGTCTACATAAGTATTGAAGAAAACTGAAAATTTCATCATCAATTGCTCTTTTTCAGAAATTTTTGCATATTTTGAATTTTAAAAACAATATCTTTTACTAATTTTTATTCATTTTTTGTAATTTTTAATATTATATAATACATAAATTGATAAATATTAGAGCATTTTTCGAAAAATTATATTCGGTAAAGATTCTATCTAAATAACATCAAGTTAACTTATGTAAATCTTTAATTAACAATTAATTTTCAATTTTAAATGGGCATCATTTAACTAATTCGTGGTTATATAAAACTTTTAGCTTAATCCATCAATTTTTTTATTTTTTAAAATCGAATAAAAATATAAACATTAAAATTAAAGCGATAGAAAATATTTTCATAGCTATTAATAATCATTTAAACAGAAAAAATGAGGTAAAGATGAGAACTATAATTTAACTATAAAAATTATCACCGGAAAGTATTTTTTATAAAAATTTGATAACAAATATTTTATATAACTTCACAGACAGAAGATTGAGTTTTTTTTTCTAATTCATTCTCGCTTCGTTTCATTTTTTTATCTAAACTTTCGCTTAATTTAATATAAATTGGATTTATTTTACATTCAGAAGAATTTCTCGTATCAAAAAATATCTTTGCCTTTTCTTGTAGTAAATTTTCATAGTTTTTTTCGGCCATTTTAATCATTTCAAAATAATGATTGCTTTTTGAATCTATTTTCAAATTAGGATTTAAAAGTTCTAATAAGTCTGGCTGTAGTATAGAAGTTGATTTGAAAAATTTATATGAATTAAAGTGTACATTTACGTATTCTCTTTTCTCTAATGGATAATATAGTCGTATATTTGCAATACAATCATCAAATGAATCAAGTCTTATATTGTCATCAAATAGAATATGATGATGATCTAAATCGTTTAAATTGATCCACAAAGGTTTCGCTGCATAGCACTCATATTTATTTTTTTGCCAAAAAGCAAAATCATCTCTAATTGCATTTATTCCTTTAAGAGAATTTAATTTTTCATATATTTTTTCCTCAGTATCGTAAACTTGATTGTCCATAGTTAAGTATATTCTGTTATCATCGAATCGTTGTATCTGACCAATACTGTTGTTTACTTCGATTGGTTTGATATCTTTGAAGTCAGGATGTTTACCTTCGAAAATTGGGCGTACATTGTCTAAGAAATTTTGAGAATCAATGCCCATGGTACGGAGTACAATCACAAATTCTCTATTTTCTCGTTGAAGCCTTCTAATCATATCAAAAAATTCTGGTAATATTAAGTGATATATAGAATTATTAGTAGGATCTCCAGCTGGAATAGTATTTGGAGGTAATTTTGAGCCGTTTGAATTATTGTTATTTATATCTATTTCGTTAATGTGATCTTTTTTGGAATAAACTAGGCTATTTAAATATAAATCAAAAAAATCACGGTATTTACATCCAGGCTCTTCAAAAACAAAGCGACATGTTTTTTTTTTTAGCTCCGCTCTATCATTTGGAGTTCCGACGAGTTTTTTTTCTAAATATTTAAAATAAGTGATTGCATACGGCTCATTTTTTGGCCTATTCTTTTCCGGTTTTTCACTTAGCCAAATCCATTTATTTCCATCTTCTTTCCCCCATACAGCTGTGGTTAAAAAATGATTTACACCTTCTTCCACAGTTATATTGCGTCCAGGTAAAGTACAAGCAACTTGAATGGTATTATGCTGGTCAAAATGAAGAATCAATTTTCTGTGACCAAAATTTATAGGTTCATTCGAATTGGTCATCTGTATCAATCAACTAAATTTTTTTAAGATCAACTCTTAAATGTAATTAAAAACTAGACGAGTCGATCTTGAAATTTCTTAATTTTAGATAGTTTTTTAAATTTTAGTCGGTAACTATCCAAATTTATAACATTCAATAAAAGCAAAAATTATTTTAATAAATGGTAAATCTATAGTAACAGCATAAGATTGTCAAACAAAATGTTTTTTCTCAAGTTTTTTCAAAAAAATTATTTGTGATTTAATTATTGAAATATTTTTTCTAGGATTTTAATTCAAAAAATTTTGCTTAGACATGAAAATTTCAGAATTCTTACGAAATTAAAATTAAAATAAAAAAACGTGGAATCATTTAGTGTTTTTTAACTACAAAATACTAGATCACCTCGATTGATTAAAAAAATTATCAAATGTTACATTTTTTTATTTTCAATTTAATAAAAAGATAAACTATATCTTTGCTTTAATAATCAATCTACTAAATCCTTCTGCCATAAATACTATAATCGTTTTGCTGTTAAGCTACATAAGAATATGTTTAGTTAATTAGAATATTTTCTTACCATTAACCACTCCAGATGCTACTATCCTTGATCATAGACCAAAAGAAAAAATTGTGAAACTTTTATCCAGAACAAACCCGTGACTAAGTAAAATTTACTTGACATATTTTTATTTCATGTCAGATGAATAAACCAGATAACTTAATAGTTTAATTGAGAGGTTTGAGCTTACTTCAACTTGAGGATTATTTGAACTTATTCAGCCGATACATACTCACGTGTTCTGAATCTTATTAAATGCTCTAACATGCAATTTTTAAGCATAAAGTTATCATTCTTCTTAAAATTAAACTATTTGGCATTTAGGTATTAGTTTTTCACTTAGTCCTCTTTCACCTTTTTTCTGCGATATACATTGGCTTTTGAAAGATACAAACATTTGAACAGTTTAAGATCGAGTTTTATACATCAATCAACTATGTTAGTATTTAGCAATAATTTTCCATGCTTTTTCTCCTTGGTATGTTCAAGTTCGCCAGGAAAATTCTGATGTTAAAGTTGTCTAGTTAATGCTGTTTCATTGGTTTTTATATTTTCCTAATTAAATTTTAATCGAATTTCAGAATGCATCAAGTTAGGTTATAAAGTTCATTTTCCCATGTAATTTGGCTCAATATTTTACCCAACAAATTTAATATTATTCAAAACAAATAAAGCTAAAAATAAAATTAGTTAATTAAAACAAAACATTTTTATATTGGCTTCTCATGTTTATTAAATTAAGAAAAAATTTTTAATTCTTAAATAAAAAAGATAAAAAAATAACATTTTTATTAACTGGCAAATAATTTTATATTCAATTTATTAATTTCAGTTAAAATTGACACCTATTTAAAAAAGAAGCAGTAAGAATTTCAAATATCTGACTAAAAACTTAATAAACTAAAAACTTAACTAAACTAAACTTATATTTTATTAAATTAATTATTTAAAAATAACGGACTTAACTAAATCAAGTGTAAAAGAGTTAGATATCATTTCAAAAAATGTGAAATTCTCAAAAAATATTTAAGATGATAATAAATTATGTGTAAACCGCAATGCTTTAATGAAAATGAAAAAAGGTTATTATTGCCCAAAACGGATATAGAAAAAAATGATTCTTTATAAATAACTTTTTTAAGGTTAGATTAATTAGATGTTTTTTATATATATTGACAAAAAATTCCGGTTTGTCTTTTTTTTTCTGAATTGAACCATCTATGTCCAGCAGATTGTAGTATTTTGTATCAATTGAGTTAAATTTAAAATTTATTAAATGTGAAAAATAAAAATATTTTTTTAATAAAATATATTAAAGATTTTCAAATTTATTTTATAGCCCATATATGCCGTCCATATTTTTTTGCAATATTTTATTAAGTGCTAAAATTTGGACCGTCTAGCTGACCGGCTAACTGGCTAAGTAACCACCAAAAACCATCCACTAAATGGACCGGATTCGATTATCAAACTGGCATTTTTTTAGAAAAAAAATTTGTTTGATATTTTTTAAAAATTATTGAGACAAAATATTTTGAGTCTTCTATTACTTAACTTCAAAAATAATTTTATTTCAAAATAATGTAATATTGAAAACACGCCTTTAATCAAGCTATACATTTTCAAGTTTTATAATTTTTTTTGAAAATGAATAGATTGATTAGATCAATCCAGAAAGTAAATCTTTCAAAATTTCGTTCAATTCATACAACTTCGTCTCTAAATAATACTCAATATTATCCTATAAATGACGATGTATTTGGTTTGAATGATGAACAAAAACAGTTGAGAGAAACGGTTTTTAATTTTGTTCAAAAAGAATTAGCACCGATAGCACAGCAAATCGATCGTGAAAATGATTTCAAAGATATGAGAGTAAATTTAGATAAAATTTTAGTAAATTAATTATTAATAATAATGTATGATTTAATTAGAAATTTTACAAACAAATGGGAGAAATGGGACTTTTGGGTGTAACAGTTCCAAGTGAATACGGGGGTTCAGATTTAGGATATTTCGAGCATTGTTTAATTATGGAAGAAATAAGCCGAGGAAGTGGAGCAGTGGCTCTAAGCTATGGGGCTCATACAAATCTTTGTATAAATCAGATTAATCGTAATGGAAGTGAGGAACAAAAACAAAAATACTTACCAAAAGTAAAACATTTATTAATTTGAATACTTTTTTTAATTATTTAAATATAGTTAATCAGTGGTGAGCATATAGGAGCATTGGCAATGAGTGAAACAAATGCCGGTTCTGATGTCGTTTCAATGAAATTAAAAGCGGAAAAAAAAGATGATTATTACATTTTAAATGGACATAAATTTTGGATTACAAATGGACCAGATGCAGATGTTCTTTTGGTGTATGCGAAAACAACTCAAAATACATCCAAACCACAACATGGAATATCAACTTTTATTGTAGAAAGAGGTATGCCAGGATTTAAATCAATGCCTAAGCTTGATAAACTAGGAATGAGGGGATCGAATACATGTGAATTGGTTTTCGAAAATTGCAAAGTTCCAGCAAAAAATTTAGTTGGTCAAGAGAACAAGGGTGTTTATGTTTTAATGAGTGGCTTAGATTTGGAAAGACTTGTTCTTGCTTCTGGACCTTTAGGGTAGATAATTTTTTAAAATCTATTTCAAAACTTTTTATGTTCATTAAATTTATAATTAAAAAAAAAAAATTAAAATAATTTCGATCTACAATAATAAAATAATTTTATAGCTTAATGCAAGCCGCTTGTGATATATCTTTTGAATATGCTCATATGAGAAAAGCTTTTGGACAACCGATAGGACAATTCCAAGTAAATTGTAAATGAATCTCTTAAATATAAAATATTCGTGTAAAGTTATTACAAGGAAAAATGGCGGACATGTATACTACATTGAATGCCTGCAGAGCTTATTTGTATAATGTTGCAAAAGCGGCCGACAATGGAATTGTTAGCAACAAAGACTGTGCTGGCGTAATTCTGTATTTGGCTGAAAAAGCAACTCAAGTAGCTTTAGATGCTATCCAGATATTGGGAGGAAATGGGTACATAAATGACTATCCAACAGGTAGAATTTTGAGAGATGCAAAATTGTATGAGATTGGAGCTGGTACTAGCGAAATTAGACGTTTGATTATTGGTAGATCTTTAAATGATGAGTATGCCAAGTCTCAAAAATAGCTTTTATTTTTTTTAAATATTTTTAAAAAAATTAATTAACAAGCAAAAAATAATTTAAATAAAAATATTTAAACATTTCGAATAAATTGATTTATCCGCCTTTGAATTTTATCTTTTTACAAAATTTATTACTTAATTTCAGAGTTAATATCTTCTCAAAGGATAATTTAATTTAGTTATTAACTCTTAAACATATATATTTTGTAATATAAATTAAAAAAAACCTTGTAAACAAAAAAAAGTACAACCTAAAATTAATTTAATTATTTTAGATCATTAAATTTTTAAAATTGTTGTTTTATTTTTTGATTTTATTAACACTTTCTTTAAGATTGATTTTAATATTAAATTTTAAGCAAGATTAAATATTACGATAAAGTTATGTTAAATCTAAAATTTTTTATTTGATAGGCCTCTAGGTCTGATATATTTCATATATAAACAAGTAAATTTCAAAAGTCTAATAGTTAAAATTTAAAAAAAATAATTAACTGCAGATTTTCAAAAATGAAGGTTCGACATCATGCAAACTAAATTCAATGCATTCACTAAGTAACTCAAATTTTCATGCACTCTTTCTTTTAGCTATTTACAAGATACATTCTACGAAAACTAAATAGAGCTGAATATTTAGAAAAAGAAAATGGTGAGTGCAAGTATTTTTTTTTCAATTTATCAACCACCATTCTGCACCTTAATTTTTTTTCGAAATTAATATCTTATTCAATCGATCGATTAACATTCTATTTTTTAAAAGCCAGTTAAACCAGCAGTCAAAAAGCCAACCAAAGGTGGCAAAAAAGGCAAATCAAAAGTCGCCGCTGCTCCTCTTAAGGCAAAAGTACAAGAAACTAAAAAAGTTGTTAATCCATTATTCGAGAAACGACCAAAGAACTTTGGCATCGGTAAGAAATATTTTTTTTTTCTGATTGCTTTGATGAATTGTTAGTTTGAATAAAATGATATTCTTAAAACAGACAAGCATATGACTGAGCAATTATTAAAATTTATCGATTTAAATAAATTTATTTTTGCTTAGGTCAAAACATACAACCAAAACGTGATTTGACTCGTTTTATGAGATGGCCCCGATACATCCGCTTGCAAAGACAAAAGGCTATTCTACTTAAAAGACTCAAAGTCCCACCATCAATTAATCAATTTAGCTCGACATTGGATCGTCAAACAGGTAACTAAACAATTAATTATTCCCAATGATGATAAAATTCTTCAGAATTCAGTATGAAGACTTTTCCTATCACCAAGATCTCTGAGGGATATTATTTAAAATCTTAATTCAATTTAATCTGTTTCTAAAATAGCCAGTCAGTTATTTAGACTATTGGACAAATATAGACCAGAGACTAAAGTAGATAAGAAAGCTCGCTTATTCCAAAGAGCTAAAGCAAGAGCTGAAGGTAAAGAAGACAAAGTTACTGCTAGACCATTGGTAGTTCGCAGCGGTGTCAACACTGTCACTTCTTTAGTCGAAAAAAAAAAAGCCAAATTGGTTATTATTGCCCATGACGTAGATCCAATCGAAGTAAGTATTTAAAGCAGGTCTTGCCATGATTATTGATTGAATTTCTTCACCTGAATAATAATGAAGAAAAATTTTTATAAATGAGCAAGAAAATTTTTCAAATAGTTTTGACTAATATTTTTAATAAAAGATGGTTCTATTTTTGCCTGCATTGTGCAAAAAAATGGGCGTACCATATTGCATTGTTAAGGGCAAGGCCAGATTGGGACAAGTTGTTCGACGAAAAACTTGCACTGCTTTGGCATTGAGCAATGTTAATTCCGAGGATTTGACCAATTTGGATAAAATAGCCCAAGTTTGCAAGACAAACTTCAATGAAAGATACGAAGAAATGAGACGTCACTTCGGTGGTGGCATTTTGGGTGCTAAATCATTGGCCAAAATTGCCAAATTAGAAAAACTTAAAGCTCGTGAGTTACAACAAAAATTGGGATCATAAATTTTTATCAATAAAAATCGCGATCCTTGATTTAAATAAATAACTTAAAAAAATACATTTATCTTTTAATCAAACTAGTTCTGAGTCGTATTTAGTACACTATTGGGGTATTTCGGTATTGCGGTGATGAATGTTAATCTTGAATTAAAATGAAAATTTTAAACTTGACAAGCATATGACTGAGCAATACATATAAATTTAATTAAGCACATTCAGCTCCGGACAGTATTCATGATTATTGTTATCGGCGTTCCCTAGATGTGCTAAATAAATTGTTTACTCGCTATACTCTTCAGTTATCTTTACATGTAAACTTAAGAGTACGTCGTAAATAAACATGATGTATTTATAAAGTATCCTATTGATGAAAAATCTTATCTGATTTATTTGAAGATTTAAATATCACCAAGATCTCTGATGGATACAGAAAAATATTTTTAAAAACTTTTTATTTAATACTTTATATTTGACAATATTGTTTTTTAATCTAAACAGCACTTTAAAACTCGATTTGATATTTTAACTGCTTAAATATCAAATTTTAAAATGGTGCTAAAAATATAGATTAATATGCTTGATATAGACACTTGTATTAAAAATGTGTTTATATTCAATACTTTGACCAACATTTATAAGCAAATAATCTCAAGATGATTAAATCCAATATTCTTGCAAATCTTCCCATTTGAATAAAAATAAACCTTTGAATCTAAAAAATAATTTTTAACACTGAGCAATACATATAAATTTAATTAAGCACATTCAGCTCCGGACAGTATTCATGATTATTGTTATCGGCGTTCCCTAGATGTGCTAAATAAATTGTTTACTCGCTATACTCTTCAGTTATCTTTACATGTAAACTTAAGAGTACGTCGTAAATAAACATGATGTATTTATAAAGTATCCTATTGATGAAAAATCTTATCTGATTTATTTGAAGATTTAAATAAAATTTTAAATTTTGATCTTAATATTTAAATATGAATTAAATTACCATAGCATTTGAATCCACTTCCAATAAAACCAGGCCAACATTTACATGTATACTTTCTTGAGTGTGTATCATATATACAATCTGATTTTTTATCACAGTCATTCTTAAACGTACAATAGATAAATTGTTCTTTTTTCATAACTTTTTTTATTTGTTTTGGAATATGTAGAACTTTATTAGGCAAAACTTTATCTGATTTAGACACACAATTGTTTTTTTCAGATTTAAAACCTTCACTACAATTACAAGCATAAGAACCTATAGTATTTAAACATTTTGAATTTTTTGGACATTTTTCTATTTTCAAATCGCATTCATTTATATCTTAATAAAATAAAGCAATTTACATAATATGTTTGTTATATATAGTACCTTCGCAGTAAATTCCATTACCTCGAAAGCCTTTTTTGCACACACATTTATATGAACCAATTTTATTGATACAGTAGGCATTCGTCTGACATTCATGAGTATTTAGTCTGCATTCATCAATATCTTTACATTTTTTTCCAATTTTTTCGAAACCATTCAAACATTTACATTCATATCCACCTTTTTTATTTAAACACATTGAATTTTCCCCACAATCAGCAATCAAAGAACTATCTGTTTTTTCATAATCGCATTCATCTACATCTTGACAATTAAATCCATCACCATCATATCCATCTTGACATCTACACTCATAACTACCTATTGTATTAATGCATACACCTGAAACAGGATCACATCTTTTCCATTTATAAATGTCATTTTTAAATCTATTTTTATAAATTATGAAGCTATCATTACGTGAGCACTCATTTATATCTACACAAAGCTTATTTTTAGTATCCAACTCGTAACCAAACGGACAGCTGTCAAGACAAATCAATTGACCATCTTGAATTATTGAGTCATATTTACATTTGACACAATTAGTGCTACTATTTGCTTTAAAACATCCAATACAAACATCATGACATAAATTCATACATCGTTTTTGATCGTCAATACTCTTTAGGTCTCGTGAACATCTTAGTAAAGCCTCTTCATCTTTTGTTAATATACTAACACTAATATCATATATAAAAACTTTCGAATCATAACTTCCGAACATATAATATCTTGGCTCTATTGGTTTCGGGTCATAATAATACAAATGTACTTTCTCTTTTGAATCATATCCTTCTATTATTCCATATTGGAAATATAAACCAGTTTCACCTTTTTGAGTTTCATAGTTAAAACATATAAAAAATCTTCTAAATAAATCTGAATTTTTTAATGAACCAGATTGTGAATCAAGTTTGTATTTTAAAACAAGACCAGCTCTGTAAAAAGCAACCCCATATGAGGATATTTGAACGAAATACCATGTATACTCGTCATTTGGATTTGTGGCTATCACTAAAAAAATATCACCATAAGATGATGCTATAAATCTTAAACATTTTCCATAATTTAGTGAAATTGAAAAACGGCGGCTATTTGCTGATGACCAATCCAAATTACATGGCATAATAGAAAAACGATCATTTTTAGCTTTTTCTATGCCTTGAAGAACATTAACATAACTGGCCTGAGCAATTTTTGAATTTTGTAAAAATCCATTTTCAGTCCAGTGTTGATTTTTATGTGAATTTTTTATACTAAATTTTTTTAAATTTAATTGTGATGAATGGCTCTCTAAATTTTTCCCAATCGCTTTAAACTTTAATTCGCCTGAAATATCATCATAATCGAATACCAAATTTCTTATAACTACCTAAACAAATAAATTAAATAACAACTTTAAAAATTATTTATCATTATATTTAACATGTTATTAAAAATTAAATTAAAATTTAACATTACTGGTTTAGTAGCTTCGTATAATGCTAAAGAAGGCATCATGTAAGTACGTAAAAAATTATAATTTTCATCGCGTTTCTTACTGAACCATAGATTATTATGATACATTAAGTATATTTCTTCTCCTCTTAAAAAAGGATCTAAAAAGAAAAAATTCTAAATATTTAAATATATTTAAATAGAAGCTTTATCTGATTACGATAGTCAGCATCAATTTCCATCACAACCTTAAACTCTGTTCCGTTTAATATTTCATTATAAGTTGGAAAAATATAAGAGTTTGAATGTACGGAAAAAAGGCATGTTTCTGGAGTACCCGCTTCAATCTCTAAATCTGAGAACTGATAATCATTCTAGGAAATATGCAATTTTTATTGTAATAAAAAAATTTGACCAAAAAAATAAAATTATTTAATTTAATAGAAATTACCCTATGTCGGAAAATTTCTATTGCGAACTCAAGCGATCTTCTTCTTTTGTCGAATTCTTCCTGAAATTCTTGGATACTTGTACCATAAATACATCTTCGAGTTTGAGATTTCCGGCATGTTTGGTTCCAAAATTCACCAATAAAAAAATTTCGCACATTAAAATTTAGAAGTTCATTTAAAGGTCTCATTTTAACTTTAAAAGCCTTCGGGTATCTCGGTATACTCCTTAGCCATTCCAAAAGTGAATCACCAGTATTACTTTCAAGTCGAGTAATTAATTTTGCAATATTAATATTTCCACCTTGAGATTGAAGAAATAAACTTGTCCATTTTTTTTGAGTTAGTTCAGTGGTTTTTTTTATTGATTCTTGTTTTTTTGCTTGACCATTATCATTAGTATTAATATTAACGCTGGATGCTCCACCATCTGCAGTCATTACATTTACTGGTACGCTTACACTTCCTCCACCAGATATAGAGGAACCAAATGATTTTTGTATTTCATTCCAAGATTTGGATAATTCCTCATTAATGTTTGATCCAGATTCAACTGAGCGTGTATTTTCAAACAAAATTTGACCACCAAATTCAGCTGAATGAATGTAATGAGTTCCATATCGAAAAATAAATTGTTCATATTTTTGAACAGCATTATCTATAAAATAATTCTCTGGCAAAGACATAAAATCAATTAAAAAAAATGGATCAATGCTCTCCGAGCGGACATTTTCTATAAACAATCCATAACGAATTACATTTATTTCAAATAGACTTAGAAGAGTTTGTTTTTCTTTTTGACCATTTTGATTTTTTTCCTGATTGTTTGAATTTGAGTTTTTGCTCAGTTTAGCATTTTCATGTTTTAATGATAATGAAAGAACAGAGACACCCCCTCCAAATGTTGCTGAAAAATAATCTAGCTCCTCATTTGTAATAGTTTGTCCATAGCTTGACGACAAATAGGTAACTAATTGATTGGCATCTGTAAAAAATACACTATGGGCTTCGGTATCATATATTTCAGCAATGGTTACTCCATCAGGAATTAAATAGCCACCATATTTAGTTGGTCTATTACAAAGACGAGTAATCAAACTTTTGCGGCGTGTTTTGTCGACTCCATCTTTGCTTAGTAAAAAACCAGTACCTATAACATGAGCTGATGGTATCATTGACTAAAATTAGATTTTCAGTTTAAAATAGTATTTAAATTAATTTTTTATTTATTTTTTTGAATAGCTTTTTAAGTAAAAAATATAATTTATTTACATTGCCGCATGATTGTTGTTTGGAAAACTTGGACTGGTCAAATAGTTTTTCGCATTCTGGTGCATTTGTTTCTCTATAACATTCATTTGTAATATACAGACCTATACCTAATGGAAAATCAACACTTATTGTAGTTCCAGTCGGATCATTCCTTTTTCAAATAATAAGAAGTGGAATTAAAAGTTTAAATAATATTTTAAACAATTACATATTGTCATCTAAAACTGATACTTTGACATCACCAAATTTAAACTCATCAAAACCATTAAATGACACATCATTCGTTATATGAAGCTAATAATGATTTCAATAAATTAAAAAAATCCTGAAATATTAAAATGACTTTATTTAACCTCATTTAGAGAGTCTCCTAAGTCGGGCTTATCTATTTTATTTTCAGATAAATATTCGGACATTTTAGCTCCATTGTCTAAAACTTTGTTCTTTGCAATTGATTCTTCCTCTTCTACTAAATTCGTCCCATCCTCTGAATTACTTGGTATTAAGCTAGCTAAGTTACTCAAACCAGAGAGCATGCCTAACACTTTAAAAATCATCAATATTTTTTATTAAAAATATTTTAGTTTACTTCTTTTAAAAAGTCTATGCTTTATTTGTTTTTTATCAGTATCATTTGTGTTATATCCTTAAAAAATATTTTTTTCGTTTATTTATTATTATAATATGAAACTTGGTACTTCTAATCAAAGGAAGAATACAAGGCTCAAAATTTTTCCGGTTATGATAGGAATTATTCAAATCACATTTTTTAAGACTCAAATTCGTCTTTTTGAAAAACATATCTTCTGAATACAACTGCTTAAAATGATTAATTTCTTCATTAAAAAATAAGTCTTTCATACTGATCACAAGATTGGCAATACTTAAAAACAAAAGCCAAACGAGAACCATCTTTTTTATTGAATTTTTATCGTTTTAGTTTATTTAAGAAATTTAATTAAATTAGAATGTGCGCTTTTTATTTTTTCAAATGTGTAAACAATTAGTTGAAACTTGTTCAAAGCAATGACTATGTTTTTAGAGTTATATTTTAGGTAGACAATTTTGGATGCAAATTCACATGTTTATTAATAATTATCTTCTATCAATATTTTATTATTAATTTTATTTAAAAATCAAATGCTTCAAAATAATTTTAAAAAAAAATTAAATTTGTTTATTGTAAAATTTAAGGAAGATATTTTTCTTAATGGTGCAAAAAATAATTTATGATATTATTTAGAGAAACATATTAACTTTTAAAAACAAAAATTAAATCGAAACCATTAATGAAATTAATCTAACCCTGATAAATAAACGAGATATGCTATACATTTGAGAAATTTCTTCTTGCGGCGTGATAATCCTAATTTTGCTTTGTCGCTTATATTTAATTAAACTTTTAAGGTAATATTTAGAATCATATAAAAACTAAAAAAAATTTCTTCTGTCAAATTATTTAAAAAATGATTGTTACAATCATAATATTTCATTTAATTTTAAATGTTTGTCAATCTGCTGAAAACAAAACTCTCAGTTCAAATGTAGCTGACAAAAATTTAGATCACAATAAGAGAAACTTACCATATGAGTACACTGGAGAAATGTATGATATAAGTTTCAAGGATGTATTTGATCAATATGGATATATTCCTGAATATATGTATACAATTGACAATTATTATGAACCAAATTATAACAAAGACTATGGTAAATACGATAACTACGAGAAAAAACATTATGATGGATACATGAAACAGGAATATCCTGATAACTACAATGACAATTATGGAATAAATAATTATAAGCCATACAAAAATGAATACAATAATCGCTATCATAACAATTATGACTATGTTGAAAATTATCAAGTAAAATACAATGAATATCCAAAATACAATCCTGATTATAGCAAAGATTATAATAATGACAATTACAAAAATTATAACTCTCAATATTCAAATAAAAATTATTCTCCTTACAAAAAAAACAATTATGAGGACAACTATTCAAAAGAAAATAAAAAAAGCTATAGTAAATATAACAATAACTATAATAAGGACTATAGTTATACTAAATATAATGGAAACCAAAAATATTACCAAGATTATAAGGATAATTATTCTGGTAATTATAAAGGAGAAAAATATGATTCAAATTATGGGAAAAATTATCAAAACGATCACTATACGAAAAAACACGATTCTTATCATGATTCTTACGAGAAAAAAAAGTATGATAGAGATTATAAGAATAGCAGATATGATGATTCTTATGAAAAAAGATATGATAAAGATAACGAATATTATAAAAAAAGCAATGAAAAAGACTATGACAGTAAAGAAAGCTATTCAAATGAAAGAAAATACGAAAAAAAATACCACAAAGATAATAGATATAAAAAACATGGATACAAGAATGATTATTACAAAGAAAATAATGGAAAGTATGATAAAACATATGGAAATGTTTACAAAAAGGATAATCACAACTATGGAAGTCATGAAAAATATAATAAATATGGAAATTCCAACAGCTTTAAGTCTGACAACACTTTTAGCAATGTAGTGCATGTGAACATAATTGGAAAAGAAATTGAAATGGAAGACAAAAATGATGATGAAAATACTACAAATTCATCGCCAATGACAACAGTTAATGAAGAAACTTATACAACTAACGAATCGACAGTAGAAACAACAAAACAAATGTCTATAAACGGGTTCTGTGATCAATCTATTGATTTAACAGCTTTACCAGGCGATTGCAGAAAGTTTAGACGATGTTCTAATGGTATCTTATACATAATGAACTGTCCATCAAACTTGCTATTTGATAATTCAATAAAAGTTTGCAATTATCCACAAAATGTAGCTCAACCATGTTGAAGACATATTTTTAATTTAAAGAATTTATTATTATTTCGATTTTAATTTTTATTTAATATCACTTTTTTTTTAATTACAAAAATATAGCCTGAAAGGTTGATCAATTACATTATAAGCATTCATTTACTAATTTTATTCAATAAAAAAATGATATTTAAAAAATACTGTTTCTGCTCTTCATAAATATAGTTTTAAAATTCACAAAATAATTTTTACCAACAGATGTCTCATATGAAAATTTAACAAATCAACTTTTTAAAATAAAGGGTATTGTGAATTTCAAAAACCAGCAGAACTTAAATTTTTTCTATTTTGATAAATTATAGTTTACTAAAATAAAATATATTTAAAAAGTACTGCAATAAAGTGCAACATCCTTTATTGCATTTTTTTAACCAAAAATAAAATCTTAATTTTTTTTTTTTTAGGTAAACAAAATCAATTATCAATTTAAGTCTTATTAATAATTTACTTTTTGACTTTTATCAACATTAGAAAAATTATTCAAGGTAAATAAGATGCAACAAAGTATGTTGCACTATTTTGCAGTATTTTTCAAATATATTTTATTTTAGTAAATTTTGATTTATCAAAATAGGAAAAACTTGTGTTCTGTTTGTTTTTGAAATTCACAATACCATATAAAGACATAAATTGGTTAAAATTATTTTATAGTAATTGAGTTTAACTAAAATTGAAATCAATCACTTAAATATTAATGAAAAGTCAGTGGACTTTTCTTATATGAAAACTTGAGTTAAGTTATTAAAAAATTTTTATTAATTAATTAAAATAAATTATTTAAAATATTTAGCAATTTTATTTTTTTCAAATAACCCAATTATATAAAAGACTAAAATAAAAATTTGACAAAAAAATCGAAACGTTCAAAATAATAATTAAAAAATGACTTTTTTGAATATATGCCGGTGTTAAAAAACTCCTATTAAACTGTACACTTATTGGGTCATTTAATTATTCATTTGATCGCTTAGATGTCTCAAGAATTCAAAATATGATATCGAATTTTCAGTTTTATCATCATGCATATATTGAAAAAATAAAGAACTTTGATGACTTCCTTCTCTAAAAACAATAAATAATTTAATAATAAAAATCGAATCGAAACAATTATAAAACTTTACCTGAAGCATAAGAATTTGATACCAAAAGGTCTTGTGTCGTATAAATAAGCGACAAATTGTCTTACTTTCTCAGATAAATCATTCTCCAAATCAGGCAGGTCATACTTAATTTATTGAATTATTAAGAAATTTTTCAACTTTTTTTTTGATATAAATAATTACAGAAACTTCTGGCAATTCAGCAAATGACTTTACATCAAAAACATCTTTAAGATAAATGTCGCTAATTGAACGACCTATCCACATATAAATCGCTTCGCCACAATCCATCAAATATAAACCATGTCTATCAATATTTTCTGATGATAAATGCATTCTAGGGGGAATATATACATCTCCTTCGTCGATATCTGATATTATTTTCTTAAAAAAAATATTAATAAACTAAAAGAAATTTTAATTTTAATTTAATTTTAATAAATGAATTATTGAGTTATTAATCAATATGATAATGATTTTATTTGACTTGTTAATTAGTTTAAATTTTGCATGAAATGCGTACTTACTTTATCATTGAAATTATGTATGGCATATAAATTCGGATAAATAGTTAGCATCAAATACTTGAGTGGCAGGGTTTTACACAAATTCATGGCATAAATTCTGTCATCCATTTTAATAGAACCAAATTTAAAAGCCAGCTAGAAAGAAAAATTTTTCAAAATAATCAATTTTAAATTAAATTTAATAAAAAAATACATTTTTCATAAGAGCTAGCACAAAAGTTGGTATTAATCTGAGCGAGTATGGTGATATGAGCGAACCAGAACGGGATGAAGTCACATGATGCTTGTAAGCTTGTAAATAATCGATAGCCACATTGATCATTGCATCTCGGGCATCTTTGAGCGAATTCATTGCGGTTCGATCCACTGCCATCTTGGATATTAGACCAACAATGGCTTCTTGGTCGGCACCATTAACAATTTCGTTCATATTTTTTGTTACAGGCAAGCAATACGTGTGTATTCGAATACGTCGTTCGCTTTTACTTGACGTGTATAATACAGCTGCTTGAAAACATACATTGGAAATGTCGGACAAAGATTCTTCAATGTTAATTTGCATGCCAAAACCGGCATCCGGATTTACATTCGGCAAGGCGAGCAAATCAGTCGATCGAACAAAAAAATTACCATGAAAGGTATGTATGGCTAAACCACGAGTGCATCTAATGCGCATAACCGCCTCAAAGCCAATCTTTCGTGTCAAATAGCGCTTCAAGTCCACACAATATTTACTTATTTGTTCTGGATGATGCTCTGGATGAAATCCCGGATAGTATTTTATTTCTCCACCACAGTATTTCGATACGCACGAAAGAGTAGTTAGATCAGCATTTAGTGAGTTAAGCATAAAAAGATCTACGGCTATTTGAACACCAGCGCAATCGAGCGAGAATTTCTTGTAAAAATCAGTCTGTGGTGCCATATTGTTTGAATCTTTGTCGATGTTTTCTTCGCGTTGTTTGAGAGCGCCAACTCCCACATTTGGCAGACAAGTTTGCATAATGGTAATTCGTCCGCCAGTTGGCTTGAGAAGCTGATAGCCAGCAGTCAACGCTGTGCCCAATGCTGAATCTGTGTCAAAAGTATCATGGAACAAAGAAGGCAATGTTTCCAAAAATTGCTGAATTCCTTCTCTTTTCTCATTCAAATTCACCATTAAACCATCTGGCATCGGCAATTGAATGTCTTCTAGATCCGGATATACGAACATTTTTGTCTGTGATGTTGTATCTGATAAATTGTAGAAGTGCACTGAATTGCTGTATGTTATGAAGCCTATTTGCGCTCTCGAATCGCCAGGTATTTTGTCCAAACACTCGAGTATTGTTTCACAAAAATATTTCAAATAGCCTGTATTTATTGCGTTATGGGAAACGTCCAACAGATACAAATAAATGGCAGGTGGTGGCGGTCGCAATGTATATTCAGGCGGTGCAATAAATTCAATTGTAGAAGAGTTTATTTCAGGACGTCTTGATGGATCGCCATACGATCTCGTTACAGGATCGAATAGAAACTCTTCCGGAACTACAATTTAATTACTATTATTATTACATTATAGTTTTAATTATTTTAAGTTTAAATTTATAACTCTTATTATTTTTATAAAATTCCTTCACTTTATAAAATATTTGCTTTTTAAAAAAAATTTTAAATCAACGCAAAAGAGATATATTTAACTAAACAAAAAATCAAAGATTTAATAGTTATCTCATAAGATTGATCAAAAGATTTAATTTATTTGGAGAGTTTTTTAATTTGGTTATAACTATTGTCATAGATTAACCCCAGATGTACCTGCATTTTTCGTTTTGTTTAATACAAAATATTCATTTAAAAAAAAACTTATAATCAACATATCTCTCAAAAAATGTCAATTTTTAATATAAATTTGTTCAAAAAGATATTAGTTAATTCAAACTTTTTTGATAAAAAAGATAAAAAATTTTCCATTCTAACTTACGGTCATTTATTGAATAGCAAAGATTGCATCTCCATTTTGAGTTGTCCAAAAAATGAACAAATGGATTAATATAGCTTCTACAACTGCGACATCTAACAATTATTGAGCTTTGTACCACTTTAAGACTTTCTAAATCTTTGAACGGATGTATTAATAACCCCAAAGGTAAGCGTGATTTGCTCAACAATTGCTGTGTTTCTGGTATACTTGATAGAGTACATCGGATTGTGTCTGAATTACAATTGACATGTGTATAAAATTCGTGTGGAAACAGTGGTCTTGGTATATCATTTTCTTCGTCTTCGTAAGCATGAATTAACTTTTTTTCTCTCAATAGATCAATGGCGTTTGGCTGACTACGCATTTGAATATTATTTAACTGTTGGTACTGGAGAGGTTGTTGTTCATATTGTGATTTAACATTACGATTATTGGCCAAGGGTTGGGCAGCTGGAGCTGTCGATAGAGCTTGTGACCCTTGTTGGTTGAGTGTACTGTTTAATTGCGAGGAATAGATTGGTGGCCCAGATGGTGGGTACTGTGCTGGAGGAATAGGTTGAGACAAGCCTGTGGGTGCTCCTTGAAAAGGCGCTGATTGAGGTGGTCCGCTAACAGGTCCTATTGAAGGAACTGATTTCGGAGGCATGTTAACTGGAATAGGCTGAGGAGGACCGGTTAGAGGTCCTTGTGGTGGCCCATTCGGTACTGAATGCGAAGAAAGAGGCGGACCAATTGGTGGTCCTAACGGAGGAGGAGGAGCATTAGTAAATCCGGTTGGTAAATTGGTAAAATTTTGTACAGGTGGACCTATTGGTGGGGCTACTTGATTTTGAATTAAATTATTTGTAGGAGTTTGTTGAAAATAGCTCGTAGGAGGACCTGGTGGTTTTTGAGTTGTTGAAGGTTGGAAAACTCCTGTTGGTGGTGCTGATGGTGCAGCAGCTCTGTTTTGGGTTGTTTGAGGAGGAAAAGATTGAAAATGGCTCGAATTTGGTTGTGTCTGATTTGATTGAAACGGAAATGCGAGTGGCGGTGCGACCGAAGGACCCGGCTGATACTGAGTTGGTACAAAATTCGGAACTTGATTGTGAGATGCACCCAAAGAAGCATTTGATTCTAAATTAGAATTTGTTTGTGAATAAACTTGACTCGGTGGCTGATTTGGCTTTTGAAAAGTATTGTTAGATTGTTGAACATGTAAATTTGGTCCATTTGTTAAGTGTGGTAAGCTTTTGTTTAAATTTTGTGGTGGTAAATTTTGAAATAGCGTCGAAGTAGATGGTAATTGATTATTAGAATTGTTAAGTGATAAATTCTGCATTGAGTTATTCAATGATTGTGATTGTGAAGTGAGCTCTAATGATTTTTTTGACTGAGCAATTAAATTTGAACCGACAAGTGGCTGTGATTGTTGCTGCATAATTGATGGTGAAGCAGAGAGTGAACTGTTTGCGGTAGATAATGAACCATTTGATGGTTTTGGTCCATTGTTCAATAAAGAACTTAACGGTGGTGGTTTCGTAAGTGCCTTGCTTAGAGTAGCTGAGTTTAGAGCCGGTTTGGTCAAAGCCGGATTTTGCCCAGTCGGATTTAACATATCAGTATCTAAATATACTTATTTAAGATTATGATAATGAAATAAAATTGTTTTGGAAATTGTTTAACAGAGTCTAGTTATGAATCCACATCATCATTTTGAAATTTTAAATTAAGTTCACTTAAGACACAATAAGTTGATATATTTCAATTTTATAACTTATAATATAATTTGTTCGTAGAGTTTACATAAGAAAATTCGCGATTGCAAGTATTTGAGTGCGTGTACAGTTTTATGTTGTTGCAATTAAATTTTGCAATTTGAATCTAAACAAAGTGTTATTGGGTTGTCTCATTTTTTGAACCATCTTATTATGATCAGATTTATTATGGAAAAATTAATATATTTTTTCGGAATAAAAAACTAACTTTCCTAAATACTAAACTAAGTCAAATTTTCAAAATTTTGTTTGAACAAAAAACAATCAAAATTAAACAAAATTGCTTTTAAAATTTTTAATTAAATAATAGTTTTTGATATAGAATGATTTAGAATCGATCACATAAAATTTTTTTTTAGCAAATAATGAAATTAAATATAAACTATTTATTTTTCAAATATAAACTCATAATAGTATACAATTTAAATTTTGTATAATTAAATGTAAAAAAGTAAAAGGCTGTCAAAATAGTCTGTTTTATGAAAAATAATCAACCTGAATAAAAAATACTAAAATTTTAAAAATTCTATATAACTAAATCTTAAAAAAGGTAAACTATTAGACATATGTTTTAAAGATTATATATGCATGAAAATTTCAAACCATTTTATTATACTGTTTGACATAAGTGATAAGAGATCACTTATTACAACAAGACTTCGATGTGACCTCACAGAATGCTCCAACACTTGGTGTTTGCTCTTTAATGTTGACAAATGTTAAGTCATTGATTTCACTATAGCAGGGAAAAGTTGCTACGCTAGTACTGAGATGTTTGAAATCCACTCACAGGAGCAGCCTGAGCTTTGTAGAGGAAGATATGTACCTAGAAGTCAAGTAAGGCATAAATTTTAGCTACAGAGATCTGTTCTGTTCATTCTGTGTCTACCAACTCTCCAAGAGTGTCAATAAGAAGCAACATGATTAATTTCTTCAAACTCAAAAAAGGAATTTTTCAAATAAGTTAAGTGATACCTAAATGACCAAATTCTTCACAGATAGAGTAGTTAAGGAATGATATGGTTAATCTTGGGAAGTAAAAGATATACATAAATTCAAAAAAAATATGCATCTAGCTGCTTAAGGTATTTCCCAAGCTTTCTCTGCCTTTTGCGCTAGCTTATAATTATAGGAATACTTATTCTTAAGATTAAACAAAATTAATATCTATTAATCTTAAAGAATTATTCAATTAAAATTTAAATCATTTTTACTACTATTTTTTGAAAAAAGCGCAATATATCAGTATTACAACAAGATCTCACATTTTAAATGTTCGTAAAAATCTATTAATGATACCTACTGGAAATCAGTATAAAACAATTTAAAGCTCATTTAATCAGCAAACAACTACAAAAATAAATACTGATAATTTTAAAGAATAAGGTTGAACTATAAGGACAATGAGAGCTAAATGCAGGATTCGGTTTACAAAAGCTCAATCTGAGTATTCCGTTTTGAAGAATAAAATTAATGAAAAATATAATTAATAGAAACTAGAAAAATTGATATTTTAAATTTCAAATTTTCAGTATAAAAATTATTTTTTTTTAGATAAATTTTCGAAAAATCTTTTTTTCTCAACAGTTATATCAGAAAATCAATGTAAAAGCAGTGAAATATTTAAAAAAATTATTTTTGCACATTTTTAATTGGAATTTTAAAGCTTATTAATTTAAATCGATCAAGCAAATAAAGATTTTTCAAAATGTTTTCAATAAAAGATTGTCTAAAATTAAAATCATTTTTTATTTATGAAAATATATTTTTCAAATAAAATTAATCAAATTAGCGGGCGCTAAAGCTAGTTGACTATTTCGTTCTAAACTAGTGCTATGTTCTAGAAGTCCATTTTGCTTCATAATTTTAAAAATTGAAGAATTTCTGCTACGTAATGATTTTAGTGCATTTATTTGCTCGTCACCAAGATTTAAAAAATGTTCATCTGGAATTTTTTCAGTCTGAGCTTCATTGACAGACTTGGAAGTGCTTGGATTTGAATTGTTTAAATTATCATCCAAGAAAAAATCAATACGACTTTCTTTAAAAACTTTTTCTACTTTTTTGTTTTTGTTTATTTTAATACCATTACTACTCGAATTACATACTGAACATAAATCTGTTGTATCTAAGCACATTTGATGAAAAGAATGTCCACAATGAAAGATTAGAATTTCCTGGGCCTCAGCATTCGAATCAAGCTGTTTAGAACAACTTTGACAATAATTACTTACACTGGAATAAGATTTTGAACTTATATTTTTAAATGATGACATTTTACAATAGACATCATATGAAACTAGGTCGTTTGTCTTGTCAAGCAAAATTTGTTCGTAAGCACAAATTTCCATCATTTTTATCATCAAGTGCTTTATGTCACCAAAATTGGAAGCTCCATACAAAGGATCGCAAATCATTCGGTCTATTATAGTTGTTAAATTGACATATCCTACCATACTATTGATAATGTATGAGCCTAAATTTTTAAAAAAATCTTTGGTCTCTTCAAGTTTGTAAGCACTTGTCTGATTTTCTTGTTCTGGTGATTCAATATTCTCAGCTTGTGATTGGGGAAACAAGCTCTGTATAGGACGCATGACTTCGTCAAATAAAGAAAACCAAATTTTTTCTTTCATATTATCTTCCAAAGAGCAACTATGTGTTTGGCACAATTTAACCATCATAACTAAATGGGCATCAATTTTATGCTTGTTTGTATTCAATTCTAGATCGGTGCAGGTTTTCAAATTTTTTTGTAGCTCTTTAGTAAAAGAATTCATTTTTTCCAAGTGTAAATTAAACGCTGATTCAATTTGACCAGATTTTTCGAGCAAGTAGGCAAGACCATCAACATGGTGATGTTCTCTACATATTCTGATACATTCATCAATCCGAAATGAATATTCATTTAAGGTGGTTTTTAAAATGTTGATTAAGTTTTCTGGGTCGAATTGGCAAATCAACTCTAAATACATTTCACAATATTCTCCACTAAATTGGCTTATGTAATTTATGTATTTTCGGTTTGTTTTAATTATTTCAAGTATTTCAATTAAACTTTGGAGAAAATTAAACAAAACTTTGGGATGACTTTTTATACTCATTATTAAGCTTTTTAGGTCTAGATTCAACTCTATCCATAGCAATTGAACTGTTTCGGCTGAATTGGTGTTTAACATGCGTTCAATAACTTCTGGTTGTGATATTTTTTCATTAAGCTTTTTTAATTGAACGTCTCGAGGTTCGCTGATGGTCGATCTTCTACCCAAACTTGACCTGTGCGATGATTCAATTTGTTCAAAGAGTATTTTTAAGATTCCACGAATTAGATCAAAAACTTGGACTTTACGTTCTTCTGGAACATCATCATTCAAATAACAATCTATTATTTCAGAATATTCCGATTTAAATTCATATAATATTTCACAAGCTCGGTAAAATTTGGCTCTTTTACACAAACTTAACAGACGTTCTAAATCAAAGCGTTCTAGTAGTTGAATTGATACTGAATTTAGAAGAGCTATTAGCGTTTGCTCACGTTCTTCTTGTCTATTTAGTTCTTCTATGTTGCACAAATATTCAATCATCTTTATTAAATTGTTTTTTAATAGAATTTAAAAATTTCACATATTTTAATTTGAAAATTAGTATAGAAAATATAGAAAAAAATGCTAAAATGAGATTTACTAGTTTTATTAAATAAAAAATATTATTTTCTAATAAATTTTTAATCAAATAAATTATTTTTTTTAAAATAAGGTCCTTTTTAAGTTACTTAAATATTTGCCTAAGAATTTCGTTTAGGCTGATTGTTGTATTTTAAGAATTTTTTAAAAATTAATTTCAAAAATCTGTGAATCAGCTTATAATAGTAATTAGTTTATAATAATTATCAATGGCCTATGATTTTTAGATCGATTTCCTTAACCAAGTGTCTAAATCTATTTAGTAATTAAATGCAAGCGTCAAGTTAAAAGTGTATTTGCGAAAGCGATTAGAGTTCTTGGAATGCTAAAACGGAGACTTAAAAACAGAGAGGAGAAGCTGTGAATAAGACTGTATAGATCGATGATAGGACCTCATCTGGACTATGCAGTGCAAACTTGGAATCCAAGTATGAAAAAATATGTGAATATGTTAGAGAACTGGCAACAAAAATCCGTGTTTCGCTAAGAAGTATGTCGTATGAATTGAGACTGGCTAGAGTGGCTTTGGCAAAGTGGCAAGGTTGAGTGAAAGAAGGCGAGAAGAAGCGACTTGATTGAAATGCATAAATTAGTAATTAAATACCTTGATTAAATAGCAATTTTTAGGCATGATCATTTTAATTTGCTAATACTAGCACAATTTATACTAAATTAAATAATTTTAAGCAAATTCGATCATATAATATCATGTCATATTAAAAAAACTCTCTACAACTAAACAAAAAGAAAAAGTAATTGAAAATTGTTTCATTAAAAATTTGATTGAAAAAATAAGATCAACTTTACGTGATTTTTAACTTTTGTAATCGTTTATTTTACTTTTTTTGATCTTCAATGCTTTATTAAAATTACACATTCCTACCATTTTTAACTTATTAATATGTGAAAATTAAATTTATTCTATCATGAATAACTTATCTTATTTTTTTTGAATTTAGGGTAGAGTAATAATTAAATATATTTACTTGTACAAATACTTTATCATCAACTTTTATATTGTTGTTTTTGTTAGCTAACTGTCTGGCTAAAAACATAAATAAATGTCCCAATACATGATTATTAATATACGATTTGGTGCTCAAATCGTTTTGTTTTAAACACATTTCAATCAATATATCAATTAAATGTTGCTTTTTGTCAAGACCAATTACTGCCTCAAAACTTGGCTCGTTTAAACTCATTGTGATTACGTTTAAAAAGTCCATTACGTCATAGTTTAGAAAAATTCTCAATATCGGAAATTCAATAGAATCCATTTGACCATTATCTTTAAGCATTTCGTCAATCATATTATTGTGCCTGGAAGTCAAATATCCAAACATAGTTCTTCTAACATTATCGCACAAATCTAAATCTTCAATCATGCCATATGGATAGCCTTGTCCACAGAGACAACAATGCAAATAAACTAACAATTTATTGCCAAAGACTGTGACGCTTTTTTCCGCGTTTAATTTACTCGTATCATTTCTCAACAATTCTAGTGGATTCATTTGCTTAAGGACATCCTCAAACGGAGTAATATAATCACTCAATGCTTTGTTAAACAGATAAATATAGGCATCAGTAAGCGAATACTTTTTACAGGTCTGTATTACATCATGAAAGTCAATGTTCGATATATTGAAATGTAAAAGACACTTTTCCAAATTGGACAATAATCTAGGATGATTTTTGTAATATTTGATTATTTTTTTTACAATCAAAGGTGGTATCTCGCCTAATTGGTTGTTGATCAGTGCATCTTCCAAGCTTTCATAAAACATTCCCTCGAATACCGAATCATAGGTAATCAAGTCATAAACATTGTTGAATAAAATATCCTGTCTTTCTATTTGAGTACAAACAGAGACCAATTTTTGGCTTGCTTTTGAGTAATGTTGCTCGAGTTGTTCCAAAGAACCGTGAGTAGGACATGTCTTAATTGAAGAGTTTACGTACAATTGAAGAATGTCAACTATTTTCTCGTATATTTTTTCTTTTCTAGATATGGTGTCATTTGGCAACCCGATAAGCGCTTTGGTATCACCACGGTACATTGAAACAGCCAAATTTAATGCCAAGTCTAGGTTATTCTCGTTTAGAAAATCATCAATACGAGCCGACCAATTTTGCAGACTAAATAATGCTATTGAGTCAGTGCCCAGTATAAACAGTTGTCCCAGAAAAGTTCTAAAACTTTGATAGCATGAATTTTCACCGGCGTATGCCAGTGCTTCCGATACATAGCCACCCGTTGATAAAGACTTAAAAAATGAGGAATTATATACCAAATTGACATTTATACTTATGCATTGTAATTCTTCATTACTTTTTATGTCCACAATGTGAATTTTTTCACTCTGATCCAAAATTGCTATGGTTTTTGCATTTAACCAGGAAAAATTAAGAATCTTGAATGAAAAATCGCTTTTTTTGGAGTAGATTACCCGAAATTTTTTTCCCAAATCATCGTTTGAGTCAAAAAAATAGTTTAATTGAAAAAAATGAATGGACGAATCTCTGGCACATGTAAGCATTGGTGAAATATAGCGTTTATTCTCATCTGATTGCAAGATTACCAATTGCCAGTTAAGTATTGGCAAATATTTTAGCTGACTGTTCAAAGGAAATGTAAACAAAACAGTTAGTTTAGGTTTGAGAGAGACAATAAATATTTTGGTAAAGCTGGCCATAGCAAGAAATGAGTATTTGAAAAGGAGACTGTTTAAATGATCAAGATTATTTTTAACAGAGCTTTGTGTACCTAGTTTTTCTAGAAGTGTTTCGGCAAATTTTTCAAATCGTAATGGTTCTATATGGCAAACTTCACCACGGCTTCCGGAAAATAAGCATTGAGAATCGGCTGAGCGAACACCCATTACTCTTTTAAACTCAAGCATGAATACAGAACCTCCTGAGTCCGAGAAGACCGCTACTTTTGGATTATCGGTAAATTTTAAATTTAAAACTGGATTTCCAACAGGATGAGCATCGGCTATTTTGCGAAGAAGTTTACCATTTACATCATACATCAGAATAAGCCCTGACGAGTCTCCGACAAGTAGTCGATCACATGAATTATTCAGAGATAGAGCGCTAATGGCATCTTTTGACTCGCTAGTTATGTAAAGCTTGAGGATTTGGTTTGAATCAAAAAGCAAAACTAAGCCTCTTGATGTTCCAATGGCTATCAAAGATGAAATCTCAATAGCTGTTGGTAGTCCTGCATCTGAACGATCAATTGCTGTTTTGAGTTGAGTTGATACCTGTTTTAGATGAGTTTGCTTACAAACTATACCATTTTTTTCTATCAAATGTTGGAAATTGAGCGAGCTTGATCGGGATTTTTGGTCGATATTGACTTTGTTCAACGATTGAGTGAGGCTTTTTAGAATTTCGTCGTCGTCCGAATCATCATCCTCGTTAAGGATACTTTCAATTGTCGGTTCTTCAACTTTTATTTGCTGGGACTCGAGGAAAAGCTCGAAATTGTTCTCTGCTTCAAGTAATTCATCGTCTAAATCATCCAAATTTATAGATATATTTTCCATCTTTTTATATAATTATGCAAAATTAAATAAAAAATGAATTTTTTTTAATTAGCATCTGAGTCACGGGTCTTAAAAATTTAAATTAATTTTAAATAGATAATTTGGTTTTTATCAATCTAAAAACATAAAGTTTTCTCAAAAACTCGAAAAAAAATTTTTTAATAGAATCATTTTACAATATTTTACCAAAAGAATTGTAATTTAAGCTATTTTGGATAAAAACAAACAAACTTTATATTTATTTGAAAAATTACAAATCTTAGTACTACACTGATATTTTTTAAAATTAAAAAATAAATATATTAAAAACAATTTAAAACGGTTTAAAATTATTTAATTAAATATTTTGATAATATAAAGACAGTAAGACAAACACGTTGCAACTAATAATAATTTATTTAAATTATTTATTATATTTTCAAATTTAGAATATCTAAAAATGGACGATCCATTCGAAGCAATTTCAAATCTTAATACGGACAGCTATAATAGTGGATTTAAAGAAGGAGTATTAAATGGCAAAAAAGTCGCGTTGACTCAAGGTTTTAAAATAGGCATACAAACCTCGTTTAAAATAACCAAAGATATTGGAAATATACATGCAACATGTTCTTTATACAAAAATCAGACCAATAATGAAAAGATCTCCAAACTGGCTATTCATATTTGTGACTTAATTGACAATTTTGAATACTCGAACTGTCATAGTGATAATTTTGAATCTAGTATTAATTTAATAAAGGACAAATTTAAACAATTTTGTTCCCTTACTAATATTAAAAGTGGAAATTTAAAAACTAATCAAAATCATTTAACTTTTTAGATAATTTATTTAATAAAAAAATTATGAAGCAGTTTTATCTTGTATGTTTTTTTCACACAAAAAATTAGTAAAATAATTTGATAGATTACAATTTAGAACAGTTATCAAACATCCAATGTACTAAAATAATTTTTGAAAAATAAATCATATTTTAAAAAAATAAATTAATTATATCTTACAGAAAAATACTTTGTCCATTTACTTATGCTTTCCAAATACTTGCTAGGATGTATTAGACATGGGTTTGAAAAGAATGAGACCAGTTCATGGCAGCATTTGTTGTATTTCAAAAGCTGGGACTCGACTATTTCTGAGTTTATTTTTGTAAAATTCCAGTAAAATATAAGATAAATAAATAGAAGAAAAGTAATAAGAATAGTGAATGTTGTAAATGCTTCAATTTCGTTTCCTTTTTGTCCAAAAATAATCAATAATTTAATAAAATTAAGACTTATTATTAGTATTCCAATTAATTTTACTATAAAGTAATAAAAAATTATAATTAAATTTTATTAGTAAAATTATGGATTTATTTTACTTTTTGTTAAATAGTCGTACTGAATGGGAAGCAGTCCAACTTTATAGAATTCGTTTTGAATTTGGGTAGATATTACCTCAAAAAAAATCCAAACAGAGATATTGAATAAAATTGTCATGCATAGAAAAGATACAACTAAAACTTTTGTGGTTAACATTTCTCAAATTTTAAGAATTTAAATATTTTATATATTTGGCTATGATAAATCAAAGCCTTAGGGCTGGGTGTCAAGCTCTAATTCGTTTATGGATCATGATTACATGAATTCCAAATTTTTTAATAATTTATTAATCGCGAACTCTAATGATATATGTTCGTGAAATTAAATTTATTTTTGGGATTAAACTATTATGGAAAATTGAATATCTTTCTATAATTGAGACATTTTATTTTGTAAAAGAAATTTAATTTAGATTAAATTGGTTCATTTTTAATGTCTAAATCAACAAGTCGACTAATGAATTCATCATTTGTAATGTTTAATTTAACCAAATTTTGTTGATTTTTACAAAATAAATTTTCTTTTAATCGATTTGAATTTTGGTCATGTTGATTGCAATATTCCAAATTGATCCAATTTTGCTCAGGTTCGGTGGCTACCTTGTTTGTATTGTTAGAATACTTCATTGTTACTAATTCTGCTTTTTCTAATTCATTTTCTAAATCATCTTCTGTATCAACCTCTGGTTCAGTTGTGTCCTTAGAATCCTTTAGATCTTTGGTCTTTTTCTCTACCAGATCAAAATAGTCAAAGCTAGGTTTCATTTGAAGAATTGCCTGAATAGGATTTAAGTGCAATTTATTTTCTTTTAACAAACCTAAATGATAAAGACGGTTCATTTGACCCAATGTGGCGTTTGTCGAGCTCAAAATTTGTTTGTCCATTAGATTTGATTTGTAATAGCGTGACTGGTCCTGTTTTGTGCGAGAATTAGTCTTTGGTTGAATTGTTTGCTTTCCATCAACATTCAATGCAAATTGTTCACCTTTTGCTTTTGAATAGTTATCATTTTGAGTGTCCAACTCTACATCCATTTCAATTTTATTAATTTTTGGTTTTATTTTTACCGCCAAAATATTTGAATCATCATAAGTTCTGTCTTGCGGACGTATAGGATATTGAAGAATGTATAATTTATTCTCTAAAGATTTGCTCAGGTAAACGTCTATTTCCTGAACAATAGGGTCGTCATCTTGGTCGTCTTGGTCATATTCTTTTTTTTCTTGTTTTATTTCAAAATCCATTTTATTTTTTATAATTTTAAATTTTATTATTATTATTATTGACTGTTTAAATTCAAAATTTAGATAACATTATTTCAATTTTTATTAAAATGATGACTAATTTATAGGATAGAAAAGTAAACTTGAAAAAAATGTTAAATGTTTACTTTTTCTAAATAAATTTGAGTACAAAGTTATATTAAAAATTATATTTTCATCAACAAATACTTCTGTAAAAAATAAATATAGAACTTATGTAGTGTTGAAGTAAAAATTTTAGATAAACAGTAAAATTTAATTGGGATTCTAAAAAAAATTATATGTCGTTATTAACGCGTTTTAACTTAATAATAAACGACATCAATTATTACTTAAAATTGATTATCAGATATCAAAATAAAATTTTATATGATACGATAATTTATTTTAAAAAAACGATATGAGTCAATATTTTTTTAAGATTATTATTTGTATACAAAATATTTTCGTAATTTTAATTATTATTGTAGATCGAAAAGTTTATTATCTATGATAAAAAATAATCAAATATTTCGAAATATTCAATACAAGGTTTTATGATTTAAAATTTTGAGATTGAGAAAGAGTTTTTAAAATAAAATTTTACAATTCATAATTTATTAGTAAAAAATAATTTACGAGCATAGTTAATTAATTTTTAAACTGAAATAAAATAAAAATCTAAAAAAAATGCTATTTTTGTCTGAAAATGTAATTTCTTTAATTGTTAATTTTGAAATAAATTTAGTCAAATGAGGGGAATATTATTCTGATTGAGTAAACACTTTTGCCATCAGATATTTTAAGACAATAATGCAGTCAATTTAGATGAGCAAAAATCTATTAAACAGATTGGAAGTTTTTTAAACGCTTGATCGAGTTTAGAAGATCGACAAAATAAACATATCAAAAAACTTAATCAAAAACATTTTCCCGAATCTGACTAGATTTATAAAATTATAATAATAAATTAAAACCTTTTTTTAATATAAATTAATTCAAACAAATAGAAAATCCATAAGGTAAAATTTCTATTCAAAATATTCACATACTCTCAAACTAGTTAGCATTGATATTCGATGTCATGTCCTAATTACATACACAATCTCGCCAATGTTTATCCTATTCATTTATTTAACCCAGTCGTTTCATAATTTCTCTTTTGCTCATTACTCATCTCTATTTAAGATAAATCGAATCTCGGTCTTGTGATCTGATAAGAAAAATTATGTGGAAAGCAACTTTAACTCAGTCTAACACTTTAATGAAACAAATAATGGCTGAACAAAGCAATGATCCAGATGAATGGGACACCGACCCAGATTTTGTGGTAATTGAGTCACAACAAAATGGCATCTAAAAGTAACTAAAATTACTTCTCTATTTAGAACGACATATCAGAAAAAGAACAAAGATGGGGGTCCAAAACGGTACAAGGTTCAGGTCGACAAGGATTCATCGAGTAATTAGTTTTTTTCAGATTAATTTTTTTCCTAATTAAATTTTTTATTGTAAAGCTTGGAACAGTTGCGCACTAATGTTGTAAAAAAGACAGAAAATGAGGATAATAAAGCTAGAAACTTTAGCGCTGGATACGGAGGCAAATTTGGGCTACAGGAAGATAGAGTGGATAAAAGTGCAGTTGGCTACGAGTATCAGGCAAAGTCAGAAAAGCACTCGTCACAAGTTGACTATGCGAAAGGCTTTGGCGGAAAGTATGGACTTGCCAAAGATAGAGTAGACAAGTCAGCGGTTGGCTATGAATACCAGGAAAAGGCTGAGAAGCATTCGTCACAAGTTGATTACGCAAAGGGATTCGGAGGTAAGTACGGCGTTGCTCAAGATAGAGTGGATAAGAGTGCGGTCGGTTTTGACCATGTTGAGAAATTGTCCAAGCACTCGTCACAAGTCGATTATTCAAAAGGCTTTGGAGGACGGTATGGAGTTGACAATAATAAGGATAAGTCAGCTACCGTATTTAGTGAACCAGCCGAACCAGTAGGAACCAGATATGAAAAGCCCAAAGTTGACGCCAAAGCTGATATCAAGAGCTTAAGAAGTCGGTTCGAAAATTTGAACACTGATGACAGTAGAAAAAGAGCCGAAGAGATCAGACGTGAAAGATTGGAAAAAGAAAAATTGGAAAAAGAACTTGAAAAGGTTGGATGTTTGCTCTATTTTAATCTTAATTAAACTTTATATTAGAAAAGGACTGTAATAGAAAATACGCATCAAAGTGAAGATAATATAAAGCCTTCTAATCAGGTCGAGAACCGACCAGCTTTTAAAACAGTTACCAATTCTCCATTTAAGACAAACACATTGCCTAAATTTAACCCTGATCCGATTGTAGAGCCTGTTAAAGTGAATATCAGTCAAGAAGCTGTTTCTTCATCAGTGTCTCCATCATTGTCTTCTAACTCAAATCAAAACAGTAGTCCAGTTAACCAAGCAAATATACCAAAACCGCCTGCCTATTTGTGTCAGCAAAACGAAAGCGATGAGGATGACTGGGGCGAGAACGACCAGCCTGTTGAGATTCGTCCAAGTTATGCAGCTCCAATGCCCGAGTACATACAACAACCTGTTCCTGTATCCACAACCAGTGGCCTGAGAGCACGAGCTTTGTATGACTTTCGAGCTTCAGCTGACGATGAGATATCATTTGATCCCGATGATGAAATAACAGAAATTGTCCAGATTGATGAAGGATGGTGGCAAGGATTTTGTAAAGGAATGTTCGGTTTATTTCCGGCTAATTATGTTGAGCTGATTCAATAATGATTATTAGTACCAAAATTTTTATACATTGACAATTTTAAAATTAAAAAAAAACGCATTTTTTATAAAATAATTTCCATTTAATTAATTTTGAGACTCTTTTTTTTTATAAATTAATAAGTAATTTTTTTATCAATAAATAATTTAGACTTTTAAATATTTAATTAATTGAATTAAATTATTTCTTTTAATGCAAATTAACTAAAAGATTTTTAGGTCTGGCAACTGAGCCGAGAAAACTGATTTTATAATGGTCTATGAATTCTTGACCAATACAAGAAATAAGTTATTAGTTTTTATGATAAATCTGATATAAGAGTAAATAGTTTTTTTATTTAAATAGGAATTGTATATGTACAATTTTTTATAAATTTTATTTCTTATTTTGATTTTATAAATAAATATAATTTATATTTGTATTCTGGAACGAATCTTAGTTTATAAAAATATTTTTCGATTTATTACTTTAAATAGTTTAAAATTTTCTTTAATAAATGTTTTTTTTTATTTTAAGAGAATTTAAAATCTTTTATGTTTTTAACTAAAAAATAAAAAATTTCCTTATTGTTTTAATAGATTTAAATTTTTTATCTAAAGAAAATGTTAAAAATTATTCTAAAGCTAGGCTAGATAAAAGTTGCTGGATTAGTTTCTTTTATTAGTTTTTATTTTTTGATATTAAACAATGCTAATTTAAAATATTAACATGATTGGGTTACTTCATTTTACTTTTTTCTTCCAAAAAGATATTTTTTATTAAATCAAGAGTCAATGTTTATCTCTTCAATCACTTTTTGATAAACCACCAATTAGTCAATATAAATCATACAAGAAAACGAGTCAGGAAGATCTTTTGGTCAGTTTCAATTTCATCATCCGAAAGCTAATGTCAAATGTGCGTACATGTCTGTTTTGGTGAACAACTTGAAATAATTTTATATATTTTTATTTGTTATAATTTAAAAAAATAAGCTCATAGTTTAAATTTATCTATTAAATAAGTTACATTTAAAATTTATACTTGACATTTTGAATGATATTAAAAATAACAAAAACTCGCCTTTTGTCTGTCTTTGGTCGGAATATATCCAAATTAAAAATTATAAATAAAACTTATTATTAACAAATAAGAATCCTAAAATTTTAAAAAAATGAATTCTAAAAAAATTTAGAAGAATTATTTTTCGTTCAATTCAAATAATTTTTTTGCCTGTTCCGAGTAAGAAATAAATAATAAATCCGAAAAAACAAAGACCAGCGGTTTGATTGAAAACAATTGACCAACTTTTAGTAGTTTCCAGTACATAACCTGAAAATTTAACTCCTATAAATCCTGGTAAAGCACCAATGGTATTCATGACACCAAATACTGAGCCGGCATACTTAGGTGCTAAATCCTGTGGATTCACCATTATTCCAGCATTGTGAAATCCACAGCATGCCACGGTACAAGCCATTAAAAATAGTGCTGACGAATATGTCTTAACTTGAGATATCAGAACTAAAAAAAATCCTGCACCACATAACGAGATAAATGCTGTAAATTTTCGCACAAAAGTGACTGATTGTCTACGAGCTATTAGTTTATCTGCAAGCCACCCGGCGAATATTGTACTTGGCATTGAAATTAGCCACGGAACCACATTGAATATCCAGCCTCTAGAGCCAGGGTAATTTTCCTGAAAATATGTTGGGAGCCATGTCAAAAGCATGTAATATGCATTATTCTGGCAAACATGGGCAATTATCAATGACCTTTTAATTTTTAATTAAAATAATAAAAAAAAAAAACTTAAAAGTGAAAATTTACCAAAATGATGGCTTAGACAACAAATCTTTCCATGGAACAGAATTAGTTTGACTAGGCGTGGTGGACGTGTCTTCATGATTTAAGATTGTCTCTTTAGCATTTAGTATATTCAGATGTACACGCGATTTAAGAAGCACATAATTTCTATAATAGATAACCCAGCACAGACACATTATTCCAATCAGTTGAAATGTATATCTCCATCCGTATTCTTCAAGAATTATGGAAGCAAACATGCCACAAAAAAGAGTTCTAAATGAGACAAATTAAAAAAAAGTTATTTAGAAATAATTTTAAAAAATACCCTAAATGCTGACCAGAGGTTATGAAGCTAAATGTGAAAGCTCGTTCATTTTCGACAATTTTTTTCGATACCAAACTGCTGGTACCAGGGTAGTGAAAACCCTGAAATCCGCCAGTAAGGCAACGAATAAGGGTTATAAGCGAAAGAACTGCGTATTTGTCTGTGCTAAATATGGTTACATATGGAAGAAATAATGTGAGAAACGACCAGACTATGGCAGCGTAAAAAATTATCAAATCTCCACCAATTTTGTCACTTAGAAAACCACCCGGAACTTGAGTGATCGGGTATCCGTAGAAAAAACTCGACAGCAATGTTGCCATTTGAGTTTTGTCATAATTAAACTCTTTGGAAATTTCTAAAGCACATACTGACATTATGGTTCGCACTGAAAATAAACACATTGCACCTAAAAACAAAGTAACTGTCCATATTTTCTTTTCTTCTCTACGAAAAAAATAATTTTAATAATTGATTTTTTAAATATTTGGCCCTACTTAGTCCATTTTTTGTTCTGAATTATGGCCTCATCGGCAGATATGAGCGGTTGAATGAGAATGTTGGTTGTCGAAGTTGGCAAAATACTATTTGATGATGACATGCTGAAAAATTTCAACTTGTATTTACTTTTCATTCATTAAAATCGACTGGAGAGTATTATATCATTTAATTATTCTTAAAAAAAAATAAATTCCATTTATTGAAAAATTTATAATTTTTGTAGAGTTGTTCATAAGCTATTGCTTAGGTGTCCTATTTAATTTTGAGTTAAATATAAAAAATTATGAATAATAAAAATTAAAATTTTAAATTTTTGCAAATTTTAAGTTTTTTTCTCTTATTGACTCATTTTGTGCAATTGTGCGAACATACTCCTAAAATTGGAATATTTTGTAAATTCCTTTTTAATGAATTAAAACTATAATTATTTCAAATTATTAATTCGAAATACTTCCTGAAATTTTTCAACAATAATGTTGCTTAGTTACAGACTACAATGTTATTTTTGACAATAAAGGACTAAATTAGACTATATAATTTCTTGCATAGATAGTTAGATAGATAGTGTTAGAGCATTTGGTAATGATTTGGCAATGAATTCAACTCAGTTGTTAAGAGACAAGAATATGCTTAGAAATGGTCTAAATTTAAATCAAGGACAAAATTCTTGATATAATAATTCTATTTATAATTACAATAACTCTGTATACAAAATTCTGTGCTGTAATAAAAAATAAAAAAGTTAACACATGTAGAGTATTTGATCAACGCAAGAATCTGAATTTTAATTTTAAATCTAAAAGCTTACGATTTTAAAGTAAAAATTTAAAATGGAAAATGCTAGCTTTGGATTTATGGTTCCAAAAGTGCCATCTAAGACTGATTCGACCAAATCGCATACAACATCCACGCCGTATCATGACAAACAAGGCTCGCTTCCATCCCAAGTAACAAGTTCAATGCACGAGTACTTTATGAATGGCTCTGAAATAAACTCTTCTCACAACTCAAAAAGTGTGCCAATTCTTGGCAGTAATATGAACATAAATAATCTGTCCAACTCAGAAGGATTAAATTATCAAAAAGTTCGTAAGTTGGTAAGCGAAGTTGCCGAAAATACCGAGAAAATGATCAGAGAAAAAGAAAACATTCTTCAGCATCTAAAGTCAATAGATTTGTCCAAATACTCATTTCCAAACGAGTAATTTTCATTTATAAATTTCAATCCTATGTCTAATTTTAACTTAAGGAACAAACCTCGAACTGATTACACATATGCTAAATCGTAAGAATATTATAAAATAATTTATATAAAAATTGAAAATTTTATTTTAGAAGCAGCTATTTAAGTAAAAACTTGGCTAATGATAATGTAGAAATGCCTAATTTGTGTCGTCGTCCACGCCGATCTCCACAGAATTCCCTCAATCAGACAAGTATGGAAGAATCATCGGGAGTTGGTCACATGATCAAGTCATTTTTAAACCGAAGTCCTGATCAGAAAACAGGCAACAAAAGTCTGGAAATTGAGGAAGTTGATATAAAAATTACCAACAGTCCTATTAAGCCTGCAGTGACCAAGATATCTAATTCAAAGCAATCTAAAAAAAGCTCAAATAAATGTTGTTCATTTAAAATTCCTTTATTCATCATTTTATTAACCCCATTTTTGCTCTATGGTATTAACAAGTTGGACAAAAATGAAAATTTATATCAAAATTTAAATGAAAATTATCTCAAAAAGTATTTAAACCTAGAAATTAATCAAGAATATATAGACTTGTACAAAGATCAAATCGACCATTTATCTGACAAAGTTGAACACTTTTTTACTACTTACTTACTAGAAGCGTTCAATTTGGTTAAGAACAAGACAAGCATGCTTACAGAAACTATAATTGAGTATAAAGACGCTACAGTTGGCGGCTTCGACTTGGCACGCAATTTCTTCAAAAATGAGGATTTAGTTGGAAGCCTTGAGGCAATTAAGAAAAAAATATTTGATGAGACCATTTCTACATTCAAAGGCAGCAAAAATAATGACGCTCTTATTAAGCAAGAATTTGATCAAATTTTCAATTATACTTTGACCATGATGACCAACAAATTTGCCGATCAATTGGTTCAATCTAAACAAAATTACGAAGCTGAACTAAATCATGTCAAACAAATGCTTAATGATTTGGATTCCCGGTACCAAAAATTGCTTAGCCAAATCCACGAGCAAAAATCAAGTGGTGATAAATCACTTGGAAATATTGTAACATTTGAAAAAATTGAAGAGTATATAAACAAAACATTTTATTTGTATAATGCTGATAAAACAGGTATGACTGACTTTGCCAGTGAGTCTGTCGGTGGTTCTATTTTGTTCACCAGGTGCACTGAGGATTATCTTGACAACTCTAGATGGATTACTGTAATGAATGTGCCAATAACCAGGCTCTCTGTATCACCAAGGGTTGTAATTCAAGGCTCAATGCAACCAGGAAATTGCTGGGCCTTCAAAGGCTTCAAAGCTGACCTTTTCATTAAACTAGCAGCCAGAATAAACCCCAGCTCGTTTTCTCTTGAGCACATACCAAAAGAACTATCCTTAACAGGTGTCATAGATAGTGCACCGCAGAATTTTTCAGTGTACGGCTATGAAAGTAAGGACTTAATAAATGATGATGTACGAATGTTACTTGGAAACTATCGCTATGATAATGAATCTCTGAATACACTACAATTTTTTAATGTTCAGCATCATTATGATAGACCGATTTCGGTGGTTGAGTTAAAAATAGAGTCAAACGCTGGTAATAAGGAGTTTACTTGTTTGTATAAGTTCAGAGTACATGGAAAATTGTTTAAATTGATAAAATCAGGTAATAATGAGGAAGTAGCAAATGATTCAAATGACAAGGAACCTTTTTTGAACGAAAAACAAAGCGGACTTTAGTTCATTTTTTTAGCTCTCATCAATGTGATAAGCGTATTTTTTAATTTTAGATTACCAAAAATATTTAATTGTCAATTTGGAATTTATTATGGGTGTAAATATACTTCCAATTAAAAAAATTTAAATTTTCTCAAATTTAATTTAATTTGAAATTAAGTTCTTTAATTTTCAGTATCTCTTTTATTAAAAAGGAGGAAAAATTAATTCATAAAAATGTTTCTTTAATAAAGTAAATTTCAAGGTTATGTGTTATTTTTAATTTAAATTTAGAAAATTTTATTTTGTTAAATAGATATTTGATCTTTTTGTTATTGAAAACAAAATCATTTGATTTTATTTATTTTGACTGAAAAAGACTGCGAGTTTATTTAGTTTGTTAATCTTTAATAAAAGACAAACGATTGAAGCATGAAAATATTTGAAAAATGAAAATTAGTTTTCAATTTTAAGTATTCAAAGCAAATATTTTAAATGTTTATCTAATCATTTAACTTTGAGGTTAATTTTTCAATTAGAAAAAATTTCATAGATTTAAGAACCTATTTATCTGAAATATTGAAATACTTTTAATAGGAAAAAAATATTCTATCTAGCTATTTTCATTTTTTACAACCGACTGATTTCTAAAGTGAAAGCGTAGATCATTTTTGTCTTTAGTATCAAAAACCAAATTATAAAATATTTTTTTTTCCATAATAATTAAAAATTTCTTTTCTTGTATTACCTTAATACTCTAGACCCTTAATTCAAACCAATTCTAACCCATTATCTAAACTAAAAATATCAAAATATCTAATTTAAATAAAAATCTTTTTCAAGTGATCTCTTGAATCTAATACTTCCAAATATATTATTTCCACAAATATCATTAATTATTTTGTATTTAGTTTATTTTAGAAATTAAATTTATTTTTAGGACAATCCAACATTATTTTTTTCCACGCACACTTTTCATTTAATATTTAGAAACTCTTGAAATAATTTTATCTTTTCGTCTGTCAAACAAAGAAAGTAATTAAGTATTTATTCAAAATAAAACATTCATCACTGGCAAATAAATATATTTTAATTTAGAACAAAAAATTATATCTTCCAATAAAATAGTAAATAAATCTAAAAATATAATTCCTTGAATTGTTTTCTATAAAAATAAAAATAAAATAATTCCAATTTTCTGATTCCTCACATTTTTATTTATATTAATAAATTGAGATTATTATATTATTCTGATTAAAAGTATGTAAGAATAATAATTCATAGCTTTAAGGTTTGATTAATAAAACTTTAAAATAACTAAATTGACAAATTTAAAAATGTATAAATTCAATTATTAATTCATTTTGTATTTTCTTATAAGCAATAATCATTTATTTTCGGATGATCAAGATATTGTTGAAATTAGTAGTTAAGCATGTGATAAAATCTGATATAAATCTTAAACTTTGTCGGAATGTGATGTTTTTTATTTTTAATTATAACTTTAATAATTCGGTCTGATTACTGATTAATTTTATGCAAGCATTTTAAATCAGAATTGTTAAATTAATTCATTGAGAATAATTCAATTTAGTTAACTGGAACATATCCCGAGGAAGTAATCCGGATTAAAGAGGTCGCTATGTGACAGAAACAAAATAGAACTTGATATCGGATATAAAATAGTTTATTCAACTCAAGTTCTAGTTTAATGACAAAAGGCTCATAAATATTCCATTATTGACGGTTCATAAACAAAAATAAAAATCTTAAAGGTTGTTTATTCAAATTATCTTTGACTTTAGAATAGCTGTCAATAGAGCTCTCGATTTCGGTCGGCATTAACAGTTCATTTGAGATATTTTTATTTGTAGATATAATTTTTAAGGAAACAAAAAAAGTTAAACTTAATTAAATATTTAAGGTTTTAATTAAAGTAATTGGAATATTTGAGCAAATAATGTCATGTTAAAGATTAATTTAAGTCAATTTTTTTTAATGTTCAGTTCATTATGGTTCAAATTCACGTTATCTTCATAAATTGTTTAAAATACTTAGCGTACTTCCTTTAAATTATTTTAATCACGATTATTGAGATAGATGTTATCAGGCAAGAACCGATAAGGCGAGTAAACGTCTTAGCTGCAATTAGCTGCTCTTGACCCATTCGACTAATGGAAGTGTGACCTATTCAAGATTGTTTTGAGGGCTTTTTAATTTGTATATAAATAAGCAATCAATATTATTTTTGTTTATTAGTTGTTTTTGTTATGAACAGGTTTTTAGTTTTAATTACATAAGATATTCCGATTTAATGAAGAATAAAAGAATAAAATTAAAGAATTGAGTTCAAAATAGCCACAAGTCAAAACAAAAATGTGTTAAAAAAACTTCTTAAGAGAGTTAATAAAACACGAATTTTAATTAAAAGCTTAAAATTTTTTATTAATTTTGTGTTTCGCTAAGAAAACAAAGAATAAAAGAGAAAGCTTAAGGCCAGTGTTTTCCATAGAGAGAAAGGTTTGACTTGAGATAAATTAGAAACGACAATTTGACATTTTTTTCCGCACTCGATATCCACTCATCGTCCATTTGTTTTGCTTGTTTCCTACCTAAACACAAAATAAACATTGGATTTAATATTTAATTAAACCACTTAAAGGATTAAATTTATTTTTATTAGTCCTGATGTTTTCCTGTACTTTCCTATATAATAAATCACTAGTCAGGCTCAAGTATGTGATTAAAAATTTCCCAAATCTGCACACCGCTATACTCCACAATTACCTGCATTCAAGTATTTTTTTAATTAGAAACGTTCGCTATAAATTAACTTGTTTATTTTTGCACTAGTCCATGAGAAAATCATTCAAAGTCAATTAATTTTATATCAATGTATTTGACAAAAATTAAATTTTTATTTCTCGATTAATTTTAATTAAACTTTTAATAATAGAGACAAAAAATAACATTTGAATAAAAGATTAATTCATTAAAAACTATATTTTTTTATGCAAGAGTTAATGTGTTAAAATCATAATTGTAAACAAGACAAATCGAAAAACAAAAACTAATAAATACTTACTAACTTATAAGGTAAAAAAGATAGACAACAAAGACTGAGTCTATAAGTGTCTTTTAGTTGAAAAGTGTTTTGAGAATGGTAATTAAAAATTTGAATGCAAAAATTTACATATATAATAGTTTGGTATTGTATTAGATTTGAGTTGTCCACTCTTGTAACTGGTAAGTGGTTTAGATAGGGGAGTTGTGAATTCAGGAAATCTTTGGCTTTCGACGAAGGCCTCAGCATAGTCTTTCTAAAGAGTTTATTTTAAATTATTGTTGTGTAAAAAACATTTTTACAGGTATTTAATAAAAAATTTTATTAGTCTTTGATTAATAGTATCAATTTTTAAATTGTCAAGAAGATTAAGTAATACATCAGTAGGAGAATCATATTTAGGGTCTAAAAATAAATCAATTTATAATTTGTGTTGGCTAATTTGTTTTATTTATTTAAAAAATAATCTAGGCAGAGCCTTGGTCGGTTGGAACGGCTACTTAGTCCTTCCTTTCAGCTACATGATTTAGTTATTGATAAAACAATTGACAGATTACAATAAGCATTAGAAAAAAAATTTTAATTTTTAGTCTTGGCTAATGTAACTTGATAAAGAGCTTAACTCATGATTTGGAACTAAGCTGGTAACTGAATAAGTTTAATGAGATTTATTCTTGTTGAAGAGCTTGTATTTCATCAAGAGGCATTATCAGACTTATCATATTTACCTAAATACTTAAAAGGTTTGGTATAAACAAACTGAGTTTAATTTGGATTCAGTCAGTTGTTTACCGAGTTAACAGTGAAGCCAATGGCCAACATTCGGTCCGTGTGTTTCATGCAAATAAAAATATATGCACCTGTCAAATTGCGAAACTTTTTTTTTTATGAATTCGAAGCACATGCAACTAATGAGTAAATATTAAAGTTTATCTTATGACTAAATCTGGGGGAAATTTGACATCAGGTAAATGAATCATTATTAATCGATTTAAGATAAGTCGAATCAAAAATGCGAAATAAATTCGACCAAATCCGGACATTTTTTCTTTCCTGCTCTAAATCCGATCGATAAAGAGTCAGTAAATACCGATTTCTAAAGAAATTTGCCAAATTAGTTCGCTTGATTTAAAAGATTTGAAACTTTTATTAAAAAGTCAATAAAGCCAAATTATTAATTTTGAGCTCTCTTTGTTTTCTTAGGCCAATATTAAATTCTTGAAATCAAAGCCGCTCGGAAACAATTCCCGATGCGTGTTTTCAAAGAAACTAGGTGACCAATGTGTGTGTATGTGTGAGTTTATATATATAAATATATAAATATATAAATATATACATATAAAATGTGTATAAATAGCATTTAATTTAGTTATAAGATCAGGTTCAGGTTTTTAAGAATTCCGATTTGGAATTTATGTCACGTGATTCAATCTTGCAAGCAGGTGATTGAATTTCAAAGTAGCTGACACAGATTTCACGCTTGGAACCGCAGGCATTTATTAAATGAACATCTAAAATCATTAGAGAACTAATGATACGCTTGAAATACGTGTCTAAGATAACAAATTTAGTGTAATAAATCAGCAGGAATTTGGCATGAAAAAACTTATCATTAAATTTTTAATTAAAGTCTAGTTACCTAGTAACTGGTATAAATAAAAATAAAAACGAGCTAAATTTTCATTATTTTTTTTCTTCTCAGTTTAGAATTTAATTTTGAAATTAGCATGAACAAATTAGCTTAAAAATGTTTAATGACGAAAAAATTCCGTTCGTCAGGCCAATTAAATCAATTCAAAATTTGCCACCTGATCAGGTAAAAATTAATTTTTATCTAATCAATACGAAATTTAATTTTTTTTAAATTAAGAAGAATTGGGCTAGTTTGAAGCGAAAGCTTGTCGAGCTTGGCGACGAAGCAGACTCTTGTCACCAAGCTAAAAGACATCCAGCTAGGTATGTACATGAATCTGAACTGGACGACAAAGCTTTGTGGACAATAGCCAACAAATACGACTCGCTAGATGACTGGAAATCTCTAGCCAAATGTTTGGGACTTGTTAATCAAGATATTTTGCTAATTGAGCATAAATATGAAGATTTATTGGAATGTTTTTATCAAATGTTGATCAGGTGGCGTCTCAGACAGCCGGAAAATTGCAATTGGAATTTTTTATCAAAAGTAATAAATCAAAAATTTGGAAGATCCATTTGGCTGGATGTAAAAAAAGACACTTTGGTTTATTTGGACAAATTGACTCAGCACAAATCCATAGATAATGTGAGACTAAATGAGAAAGTAATGTGGAATGTATCTGATTTTATGTGCGAGAGCTGGAAATCAATTGGCAGATATCTTGGTCTAAAAGAGACCACATTGATTCAAATCGAAGCTAAGTACCTTGCTAGTGAAGGCTTAAGAGAGTGTTGTTACCAGATGATGTTGACTTGGTCAGAACAATTTAGTTCTGAAGCATTTGTTAAAAATTTTTCAATTAAACTAATTGAGATGAATTTTAATTTTTATGCTAAACAATTGTTAGACATTTTTTAAACTTTTTATCAAGCATTATTTAATTTTTTTTCTACAACTCCTTATCACAAAACGTCCATTAATAATTTGTATATAATTTTTATTTATTGTTTTTTTTTTTAATTTTTTGTTATTTATTTATCATTTGTTTATTTTACCGTCCAATCAAAATTTATGTTTATAATAATTAATATGAATAAATTAGATTTAAAATAAATATTTTCCTCATAACTTAAATTATATTTGTCTATGATTGTGATTATTAGCAAAATTTAACAAAATATGAATTTCATGAAAATTAAAACAAAATTCTACAATACACTTTTTTAGAAAATATTAAAACTATAAGAATAAATAACTTTGATATTTATTTATTTAAAATTTAGTCAAGGTAACTTTGATATTCAGTTTAGTAAAAGAAAACAACATTTTAACAATACAATTTGATAGAGAAATTATTGCATAATTTTTTTTAATTATCCGACTGCTTTGAGATTTATTGAATGCATAAAATAATTTTCTAAAACCAGTATTTATTTACTTCAAAGAATCCACAGCCGAATCTTAATTGACAAAATATTTATTTTTTATATATCCTCTAAAAATATAAAACTGTTAATAAAATAAAATATATAAGCCTATTAAACATAATCGATAATTAATATTATTAATTTCCTTTAAATTATATGTTTATTATTACTTTTTGATAGATTGATTTTTATTTTATAAAAATTAAAACTAGAATCAACGCAGTACTTAATAAAAATTTTATACTTTAAAATAAATCAACAAGCTTCAATTAATTATATTAAAAATTTAATTTAATATTTTTTTAATCAAAATAATAATTTAATAATTAAGAATTTAAATAATGAATCAGTAAAATTTTATTAAGAAAACTATATAAATAAAAAAACATAAAAAGCATTAAATGCAACAACTCAAATTCTTTTAATTCATTTACATTATTTATTATTGACAGGTTGATAAACTAAGTTAATTATTAGTCATTGTTTCTTTATGAAACTGACTTTTATTTTAAGATCAAATATAATTTCCAGCACATCTCTACAGGAAGTATTTTTAAACAAATAAAGCTTATAATTAGACTTTAATGCTTGAATCGTCAGGAACAAAATTATTTTTTAAAGAAACATAATCTCATCAATTAAATCAATTAGTCAATTCGAGCGAAAAATAAAAGTTTCTTAATAACTAAAAATTTTATTAAAAATCACAGTTGAAGATTTACTTAGAATTAAAAATAAAAATGTATCAAAAAAAATTAAAATTCTATCCATAATATATTGTATTTAAGCTTTATTAATTCTCAAAATTAATCTCTTGATAAACGATAACTATTCTGATGACAATTTTGCCACCTCTATTGATTCATAATCTTTTCACAGTATGTTGATAGTCTGCCTAAACTCCGAGTTACAGTAAATAACCTTAGTTATTTAATAATTTTTTTGTAAAAATATAAAATATTTATTTATTTATTTATTTTATGGAAAATTAGTTAATAGAATCGAAAAAAGGAATGTCAAAAAAAAAAATTTTCGCACAACTAGAAACTGATTTGCCATATTAAGCCATGGTCTGGTGGCCAACCGAGTCTGTTTAGAAGCTCTTATGATGAATTTGTCTATGCTTATCTTCACTATTAATGGTTATTCGGACAAATTCACTTTGGTTAATCATTTAATCAAGAAACAATGTTTCTAAAGGCCAAGAACAAGAATCCGATTCAAAAGTCTATTATAATTTATAGTATCATATCCAAATTAGTAAAAAATTAAATAATAGATAAATAAAGGCGATCATCAGAGAATTAATACTTGGTTGTTGGGAAATGAGTGATAAGAAACAAATAGCACAATAACGATCATACTATGTTGATCAAGTCATCAAAATAGTTTCAAGAGATAGAACTCCTTGCACATTCACCTCAATCTGGCTTAAGGTTTTTATCTGTTTGAACACTTCTTCAAATGAAAGTGACCTCTAAATTTTTTTGATTATAAAAGAAGAATATAAAAAAATAAATAAGAATTTTACTAATAATATTCTTCAAAGATAAAAAAAATATTCATTTTGGTTCTGGAAGACCTGACTTTTTTTTAAATATTTTATTTTTATTCTTAATTTAAAAATTTAAATTTTTTTTTATTTCGAATCAAATTGTATTATCTAGATAAAAATTACCCAATTTCCATAACCTTTTCGTTACTAAATATATAAATTTTATTGTTAAAATTTCAAAATATAATTTAAGTGATGAAAAATAAATGCTATTTAGTATTTCACATTTTGCTCAGATGACGAGCTTTGGCCATTATTGGTAATTTCTTCAATACTTCCCATACTTGCTGGCTTGATTCCAAATGATATTAAAATATTAAGTATACCTACAAGGATATTCAAACTCAATATCAATGACTAAAAAAATAAATAAATATATGAATATATAAAACGATAAGTAAATAAGTTACAAAAATGTATTTTAAAAAGTTGGAATAAAGTTCTAGGTAACTTGTGATCGGTTGTTGACATCCTATTTTGACCAAATCATCGAAAAAATCACACCTTGCTTGACTGATACAGCAGCTCTTTGGCACCATGGAAAAGCCTTGGGTTGAGTTTAAAAAGTCTTCAGGTCCAAACCAGCCACAACATTTGAAAAAATTTTGATTTAGCTCGAGCCGTAATTCATTAGTATTTTTTAAACTAAATTCTTTGTAATATTTATGTGTTTGTTTGAGAGCGAAATTTGGTTCATTGAAGTAAATCCAATATGTCCAGGCGACGATCAGTATGCCAAATGATAAACAGATCACAATATTTGATTTGACAAATATTTCTGTTTTTGATAAAAAATAAATATCATACAATATCATCAAGCCAAGAAATACAAAGATAAATGTAATAAATTTAACTTAAGGTAAAATTAAATTTAAAGAAAATATTTTAATTTCAGGACAAAAATTACAAACTGGAATAAAATTAAACTCTTCGGTCTGCAAAGCTGAAATGTTTATATCATTTTCGACTAATTTTTGTTTAAGATAAAAAAATGTCCACAATAGAATTAATATGATATTAAATACTAAGGCTAAAATAAATTTGAAAAAATTAATTCTCATTATCATTTTTCTGATGGAATTGTTCAAATTATTTTTCTATTAGATTTATTCTAGTCACTTTTAAACCTGGTCAAAAAATAAATTTAGATTGCCTATTTTCTCTGTGAGCTAAATTTTAAACATATGATTATAATCTAGCTCATTTTTTTTTATAGATTTTTTTTTATTATTCTAAAATAAACAAAATAAAGAATTAGAAAATTGTTCAAATTTGTTTTAAATAGAATCGTAGCACTTCAATAAATTTATAATAAAAATAATGACTTAAATATTTAAACTTAAAACCCTTCCGGATTAAGCTCAAAATAACCCGAAAGGATCGCAGTATCTCAGCTATGACAGTAGATTCGATCTTTTATCTATCTAACTTGTGTTTGAAAGTGATGCTTGATTCAGCATTTACAATCTCTTTTACTTTTCCTAGCTTGTATCCGAAAGTTGTCTTAGATAATATCTTTTTACAGCAATAGTTTGGGTTTTGCGAATCTAAATGTTTAAAAGAAAAAAATAATATTTGTTTAAAAAAAATTTTTAAAACTTGAAGTTCTTTAAATAGAAACAATTAAGTTATTAATAACAACTTTAAAAATAAAGCATAAAGTCTTCAAGACCTTTTTAAAAACCTTCAATTTAATGACGATACAAGATGGAAATTTTAGATTCATTTGATATTAAGAACAAAATATTGCCCTTTATTGGAGATCAGATTTGCAATTATGCTGAAAAAAATGATATTAAATCAACTGAAAAGATTTTGGATGAAAATAAAAACTATTTTGATCGAGTATTACTACTTAGTCCTAAAATAAAAAAAATTTTCTATCCAGCATACAGACTGGCATTTCTATTAAATCACAAAGAGTTTTGTTTTAGACTAATGCTTAAAGTTGGCGAAGTTACCAGAAACTATGATTTCCAAGAAACATTTTTTGAACAATATTGTAAAATTTTTTGAAATAAATATTTAAAAAAAGTTTTTTGAGATTTAACTGCTTTAAGATGGTGCTTATAAATATTGGCAGCGACTGACACCTGAAACTGTTCCTATTCCATTAACAGATTATTGTGATTTCCTAATAGTTCTTTTTCTGGAAAAGATACGCGAAAAATTAAAAAAATTTTTTGTCGAAAATTATAAAGATGAGGTTATCAGACTTTTGCGTGAACATGCAACATTATTGAATTTACTTCAATATAATAGACAAGCTTTCGATTGTTGTTTTAACTTTGACGAAATTCAGAGAAACAATCAGCTTCAAGAAGTGTATTTTAATGAAATTGATTCAATTACTGGCATTAGTAACTGGACAGAACATTTTTTTAGTAATTTTGATTTTTTTTTAATTTGAAAAATATTTTTTTTTTTAAAGTTAGAGAGTACGATCCGGAATATTCTTTACATCTAGAAAGTTTGAAAAAATTTAAAGATCGAAAACGAATTAGCTTAACAGCAAAATTTTTAATTGAAAAGCTCTGCAAAGAACTTAGTGAATCTCTTTTAGAAAATGATCGTGATAAAGCATTTAAAATTATAGATGAGCATGAAGAAATTATAATTGAAATAAATATGTATGATGGTGCTATTAAAAAATATTTTGAACCTATTTATCAGAATGCTCTGAATCATCAGGTTTATATTTTAGCTGAAAATTTTCTCTTAAAGATTACTGAAATTCTAAACAGAAATAAAATGGAAAATTTGAATATTGATAACGAATAATTTAATATTATTATACAAACTCTAAAAAAATAAAAAATGATATCAATTATTTTTATAAAAATATTTTAATTTTTATTTTTTGTAATAGAATCTTGACAATGATCTGTACGACTTTTCTTTTTTTCTGGTTTATCAGTCTCTGTTATTTTTTCATTGATTTTATCAAAATTTGATTTAAATTTTTCTTCATCAATTCCATATCATTCTTTGAGAAGTTGAAAGACATCGTTTTTTATTTTATCAAAGTTTGTGTTTTCTAGTGATTCGTTTTTTTGTTTTATCCACATATCAAATAATTCATTTTCGGATTCCATTAATTTTTTCCCATCTGCATTATCTTCCATTGTATTAAATCTATAACGCAGCAATTTAAAATATTTTTCATTTAATTTTCGCGTTAAACAATTTGCGTTCTCGATTGCAGGAGGATATAATTCTTTAAATTTAACATCCTCTATTGATTGATTAACAATTTCAAAAAACATGGGACTAAGTATGTACATTGATGGATTTTTTAGTGGCCCGACAATAAAACAAAGACTAATTATTTCATTTATAAGTCTTTCTTCCTCTACTTTCAAATTTAATTCTTTTCCAGTTAAAGTATCAATTAAGCTTTTTTTCAAATCATCAATTTTCAATTTCCGAATCGTGTCATCTAGTTTAGAATAGCTTGATACTCCTCTTAGATATGGATTAATAAACAGATTTTCATATGATTCTTTTTTTGATACTGAAATCAAAAAATTAATTGTCGGAAAATATTTATGGTTAAAACTTCCAAATTTATATGTAAGATTAACAGTAAATTTTGGAGGGATTTCTTTCCAATCTTTGTCAATTACTGCTTTGAAATTTTTAATTTCAATTAATAGTGACTTATTCAAAATTATCTGGTTAATAATAAGCGTTTTGAAATCTTTTATTTTCAGTTCTGTGCTGATCGAAAAATTTCCTTTTTTTTTTCTAAAAACGATGAATCGCTTCATTTTTTTGAGCAAAATTTTTTATGTCTATCATTTTTGATTAAAAAATTCTGTTTTTGAACATTTAAAAAAGAATCACTTAATTTGTTTCCTAATAAATACCAAAATTTAACACCTAATTGGTGTTTTTTGTCGCAAATCTATTCTTAATTGACACCAAAAAATCACAATTACCTGTGCAAATCAAACCACCATTTCAAAATAGTTTTCTAAACCAGATTAATCTTAATTTAACCTAATTAATTTATATTTCACCAATTCAATTTTTTATTCACCAAAAATATTATAAAAAGTATTTTTCGTTTCGTACTACAAATCCTTAAAAAATCAATTGAAACTCAATCGATACGATGGCAACAACGGTGATTCAAGGTAACACAGTATCGTCATCAAGTGAAAACGTACTTGTTTATCAATATACTAGTGATGATGTAGTATAGTCGATTTCAAGAACGGAAAATGTTCATGTAGATGGTACATCAAGAAAAACATTTGCAAGCACTTAATTGGTATATCAAAAATTCTAAATATTCCTAAATGTAAATGAAATACCACTATCAGCGAAAAATATTCCTATCGACGAAAAGAGAAAACCTGGAAGACCTGCAAATGCAAAACAAGCCTTGATAATTCAGTAATTATTTTTTGGTTATATTTGTATTATTATTGGTGATAAAAACTTTTATTTTGGTTGAAATAAATATTTTTTTGGTTTAAAACAATTAATAAATTTGGTGAAAAAATATTATTTTTTTTGGTGAAATAAAATTGTTTTGATGAAAAATATATTTATTTGGTTCATTTTTTAATATTCTTTTGGTGATTTATTTTGGTGACGTATTTAATAATTATTTGGTGAAGTAGAAATTTAGTGCCTATTTTATTTAGTATTTTTTTAAAAATTTAGAATTAAAAATTGATAAAATAAGATGTTAATTATTGTAATGTTTTTACTTGATACTTAATTTATTAGTCTATTAATTCTACTTTTTTTTGTAAAATTCAATTTTTAACTTATTCTAATTTTTTAAAAATCTAATTTTTTCAAACAAGGCTAGCGCCATTCGGACGAACCCTGGGGTCTTCTTCTCAATTATATATTTAATAAAAAAAAAATAATTTATTAGTCTATTTAACCTAATTTAATTTGAATAAAGATTCTATCAATTATTAACTTAAAATTGAAAAATTAATCAACAAATAAAGAAAAAAAGATTCGAAGCGAAATAATAATAAGCAACCCTTCTTCCCTTATTGGGTTCTGAAAAAAAATTTTTAAGCAAAAGAAAAACTAATACTAACAAGTACAGTACAAAGCCAAAATAAGTGAACAGGAAAATAAAAAAAAGTAAAAAAAGTCTAAACATCGAAAAATGCTTACTATCATAATAATTATTTAAATGACTTTTTATATTCTTAAATATTTGATCATGAATTATATTTAACTTTTTACAATTAAAGAACGGTTTGCGCGTAGAAAAACGACAGCACTATCTTAATCGACAATTTTCGATAGCATATTCGTAATCTACGTATGATTCTAACTTGACAATTAACAAGACAATTTAATCTCTCGTTTTACAATAAAAGAGAACATTAACATGGGTTTAATATGAAAACCTAGAAAAACTTGTTTCTTTAGGGGGGGGAGGATTTTTGACTAGAAGGTCAACAATTGCTAAATAATTGCTTACCTAAATTTCGATTTCAAGAAATCACTATAAATTAAATGTAGTAAAGGGATAAATTTTTGTTATTTTTTAAAGAATAATTAAATAGAATAATTTTTGTATAAAAATCTTGTGTTATTTTCCCGAGCCACATTAAAACTCAATCCAACAAGACAGTTTAATCTCTCGTTTGACAATAAAAGAGAACATTAAAATTCATTAGACACTGTATTATGTCAATTGTTCCAATAATTCATAAGACCCAGGACATTTTCCTATTACAATCTTACACTGTAAATGAAACATATAGTAACTATCAGTTTAGTTATACCATAGACAGCTATTGGAATTATTGCTTTTAGAAAATCCTTGAAGCGTTTTGCAGATTAAATAAAAATGATTAGTTAAATAAAAAATATTCTTCTACAGGACAATCGAATGCCAGAAAATACCTTTAACTCTTTTACTAGTAGTTTTTTTGGGCTATCGGTTTTTTAATACCTCAAATTTATTAAAAATTACCTCTAATTTGTCAAAGAATACCTCAAAATATTAATAAAAGTGTCAAAAAAAATGAAACCAACCCTTTTAATTAAAAAAATACCTATTTATTAAAAAATCAAACAAATTATATATATGTCTATCTAATTGATTAAAACCTCTCTAATTAATTAAAAATCCATCTAATTAATTAATTTTTAGCCTCAAAATTTTATATAAAAGGAAATTGTATTTGATATTAGAAAAAAAATATAAAGATATAAAAAAAAAAAAAAAATATTTTGATTAATCGAAATTAAAAAACTTCAAAATGAGTTTGGATTAAGAAAATACTCTCTCAGAGGAAGTATTATTGGAAAACGAAATAGAAGATACCCAAGATGACGAAGAAGAAATTGTTGTTAAAAATAAGCGTGGTAAAGGTAAAGTGTGTGATTCAGTTGGCGGTGGTGGAGATCCAAAAGGCATCTCTTATGATGATGATGATTTAACCGAAGTTGTGCCTAATAATAAAAAAAAAACAAAAAACATTCAATCAAGAATCTACTCAAAATAATGAATCTAAAACATGTGAAAAATGTGGCTTAATTATAAAAAAAAAAAGATATTTTTATTGTGATAATTGTTAATTTTTTTTATTTTTAGAGGTGAGTATTAACTTTTTGCGGTTTTATAATGAAATTGCTTTCTTTTTTTTTTAAATTGATGTAATTTTTTTTTATTTGAATACTTTTTTTATATTTTGCTACTTTTTTAATAAAAAGATAGTCTTTTATTACATTTGAGGTAAATTTTAATAAATTTGAGGTACTAAAAAACTTTATTTCGTTTTTTTGGGCATATTAATTAAGTTTTTGTATTTTTAATATCGACTCATTTGTGCTTTAAAAAAATTAGTCTTTGTTTTAAAAATTTAAATTTTTTTAATGAAAAATATTTGTTTTTAAAGCTCATAATAAGTTTCATTTAGATAAAATAATTTTTACCACACTGCTACAAACATTGGACAAATTAGTTTTATGTGCATAAACATATTTCAAAGCATGACAATATGGGTTTAATGTGGAAACTTCTTCACAAATCGCATTGTCAAAGAATGAAAAAATCTCCTAGGTACATTCATAAACGCATCAATTTACAACCAACTCAAAACCAGAAATGTCAAATGAGTAGATTCCAGTTAAAATGTGTGTCAAGAAAGAGGAATACCCTACCAATGCCTAATGTGACTTTCTTCCTAAATAAATTCCAAAGAAAAGCTTGGTGTAGCTTTACCCTTATTTTTCGTTTATTATTATTACAAGCCGCCTTTAGAATAAAAAAAAAAAAATTTTAATAAAATTTATTATAAATTTAAATTTATTAACAAACGGAATTTAATATTTAATTAATCAAACATAAAAGAATTAGAAATAGACAAAACAAAGGCTAAAAATCGAATCTAGTTTGAAATTTGTGAAAATTTTTTGTTTTTTTTTTAATTTTTAAGTTCCTATACAAAAATTAATTAAAGAAAATACAAGATAATTTTGTTGCTTGTAAAAATTTAAAATTTTAATTCTAATTTATCAAATTATTAATAAAAGCATTTGGTCTAAAATCTATGGGCGGAATACAAAAACTAGCATTAGAAAAATATCATTTAATTTTAAGAGAATTTTGTGCAGATGCTACCACAGGTGTATGCTTTGGATCGGGTTTTTTCGTTTCTAAAGTTTGCTGTTTTTGTTTGGCTTTTTCTAGCAGTTTTGATGCCGTCGTAATAAATGATTCTTGATTTTGATTCATTTCAGATTCTGAATCTTAAAAAAATTAATTTAAATCTAATTAATTGCAATTTAAAAAACACAAATTAACAAATATATAACGATTCAAAGGTGAACATGCAGTACTCGAGTGCATTAGCCTCGACGTGACAATTAATTCAAGCAAATGGTGCGGGGAACACAAAACAGATAATTAATTCTGCAAAAAATTTGTTACCTTTACAAATTAGGCTTTAAATTAGTTGAGCGAGTTAAGATTTTGTTAAATCAGCGTCTAGTCTATAAAATCAACATAAAATTTTATTTACTTTTTTTTTTACTTTTTAATGTTTAATTAAAAATACTCAAAAAGATCGTACAAACACTTAAAATTAAATTTTTAAAAAACAATTTTAATAAAAATCATGCTATAGGATTTTTTTAGATATAATTTTTTATAAAATATCTTTTATATAGAATTAAAAAGAAAATTTTCTATACATGTTGGGAAGTAAACATGTCCTAATTTCAACTTAAATAAGAAAAAATAATGGGAACATACGAAAATTGGACTACATTTTTATATGCTTAATAGAGACAATGAATGAATCTTTATCATAAAATGGTTAACAATAACATAAAAACACAATACTGAAATACGAGATTAAACTTGGATTAAAAATGAAACCAATTTACAATAGAAATTTATTTTTAATAAGTTAACATACCATTGTTTTGGCAAGGTGCTTGAGCTGAATTGTTTGTTAATTGAGCATTAACTTTTTGAAATGAAGCTATTGTTTTTTTAACATTCGAGTCCTCGTTTGGTTTAAGACCATTGACAAGTTTGGTGCCATCTGGTTGATATGTAACCGAGCTAAGAACAGGCTTGTTTTCCTGGAATTTAGCTCTTTTTTCAGCCGCTTTTTTGGCAATAAGTTCTCCAAAATCGCTGCTGGATCTCGGATCGATAAATTGGTATGTGTTGACAAGACTTTTTACAGTTGTTTTTAAAGCTGGTGGCTTGGAGGAATCTATCGATGGTGGAGGCAGAGGCGGAGGTGGTGGCGGTAGAGGGGAACAAACTCGATTAGAGGCCGAACTGTTCTCGTTTAGTTTGTTTAAGGCGCCAGGGGATGGTGGTGGCGGAAATGATGGAGTTTCTACCTCGCTATCTGGCTGCAGTACACTTAAACGCTTTAATCTATTCTCTAGAGCTTTTTCCAATTCGTTTTTAACATTAGGTGTCTTGTGAATAATTGAACCTGGAGTTTTATCATTTTGTCTTTTTTGATGCTCTAAGGCTGCCTTTTTGATCTCTTCGTTAAGACTTACCGGTGTGTCGGTAACTGCTGTATCATAAGCCGATGAAGCTGAAGAAACCGACGAAGGCGATGAAGAACTTGGTAACGATGAATTTAAAGCTGTAAGCACTGAAGTGGTTCTTATTGGAGTTTGTGGCTGTTGTGATTTGTACAATTTATCAAAAGTTTGTCGATCTATTTCGACTTGTCTTGATTGAGCTCCATCTGAGACCGAAATTGAAATTTTGGCTGTTGGATACCTGATAAATAGATCTTTGGTTGTTTGTAGGAATTCTTGGTCAAATTTTTGAGATTGTAAAAATTGGCAATCAGTTTTTTGCACTAATGAGGTTCGTTTAGCCGAATTTCTTTGTTTTATTTGTCTTGGTGTCAGAGGTGAGGTGGCATTTTTGGGTGCCATCATGACCAAGTTTGTTTCATCATCGTAATCAATAGGAGGTTCGGCCTCTACCGAATTGTCTAGTCCATCTTTGTCATTTGTTTCATTTTGTTCCATGTTAGGCGTTGAATAGATATCAGAGTAGGCTGGTGACAAAGCCAACATGCTTCTGTTCTTGCTTGAGTGAGTTAGATGGGAAATAGACGGAACTGTTGGTGGCGGTGGCGGAGGCGGTGGCATATTTGGCGATACAGGATTTACCATCAAATTGGGAACACTCAAAGTCTTGTGGTGATAGCTCAATTGTTCTTTGAAAATTTCACCATTGTTTATTCCCGGCTTGCGTACAGGTACTCTTGTGCGTATCGATGCTGCATTGGCGTCATTGGCTAATAGCTTGGTCTTTAGCACAGAATCCGGCACATTGCAATCATATTCGGCCAAAGTTTTGTCCAATTCGTCTATAGATAAATATTTTTTTAATATAAATTTGTAGAAAAAAAGCCTCTAGTTTAAATATTATGAGTTAATTTGGTTTTTACATAACACATGCCATCATGCTTTTTGGTTAAAAAGATTCTTAAGCTTTTTGTTAATCTTTGGATTAGTTTTAAATGAGCAAATTAGAAACACAAAAGTTAGTCATTTTATTAACACCCTTTGTTAGATAATAATTCACAAAGCTTTTTTTTTATTTGTAAATAAAATTTAAATCGGAGACTAAACAATATTGAATAAATTTTTTTGAATTACTAGTGATGCAAGTTAATATTTAAAAGTTTAATGAAAATATTTTAAAATTTATCTATCAACAATTTAAATTTTTTATTTATAGACTTTAAAATTTTTAAATTTATGAAAGTATTTAAATTTATAGGTTTTTAAACTGAAAATTTTTAATGAAGACTAAAGTCATGATATCTCTCCACTTAGGTACAACTTTGGTTTACAAAGGAGCTAAAATTAATTTTCAGAAGTCCGAAATTCCGGATTTTAAGATACCAAGTTTAAAACAATATTAGATAGAGATGACTGAGCTATTTTTTGTTGAGAAATATTTAAATAATATTGTTGGTTTTCAAACTTTTAAGAATAGATAATTTCTTGCATCACATTTTAATTATAAGCAAATTAAAAATTTTAATTGTAATTCTCCGACTAAAATAGCGGTCAAGCTAATCATAAAAGCTATATTTTAAAACACACCTATTTGAGCAAATACACTATTCATGTATGATGTATCATTTTTTTTGAATATGGCAGACATGCTTTTGCATGTTATGGTCATAGGTCGTGGTGGTAGCTTACTGGTAGCTTCAGCTGACGTCAGACCATCATTACGATACGCTTTACCTAAATTAATACTCTTAACTCTTACACTTGCATTTTTGACGTCTGACGACAGCGAAGTGCTTGGATCACGCCTGGGCGGAATGGCTAAAAAGTTTAAAAAAAAGTTAAAAATCACAGTAACTAGTACACCTTTGTACTAAATAAATAACTAAATTAACTTATGAAGGTATTTGAGAGATAAAAAAATTTTATTTAAATAAAATAGCTTGTAGCGGTGGCAAAGACTCACGTTTTTTTTTGTTTGGTAGAGACTTAGATCCATCATAGAGTTGGTTGCGCTCTTCGAGAAAATTGTGTGTGGCAATATTCGAAGTGGCATAGTAAGAATGCGACTTGGACAGTGTTTGAGTGTATATGCTCTCTGGTGTTTGGTAAATTTGGTTTGGACCTGTTTTACCGAATGTTTTGGATGTGTAAACTTTAAGAGCGAGAGTATCGCCGGTCTTTTTAATCAACTTGACACATTCTAGATGAGTTCTGCAAGTAACGTCCACTCCGTTTATCTCTAGGACAAAATCGAAAGGCTTTAGGCCAGCTTTGTCAGCATTACTGTCTTTGTCAACACTTTCCAGGAATTGTAGAGCCGGACACTCGACTGTCGGCTCGAATTTCTCATCGCTAGTCTTGGCACCTCTAAGCACAAAGCCAAAGCCCTTTTTGCCTTTTTGCAAGACCACTGTTCTCGGTGCGTCCAGTTCCGAGTTGGTCATAAGCAAATCAAACAGAGTTTTGCGCTTTACCACAATTGTGTCTGTGTTTGCCGAGTCCTTGGCTACAATGAACTCTTCAACACAGTCAGCTTTGAACCAGCCCTCGGTACCATTCGCCAATCTTCCCTCCCAATAGCCACTATCACCAACACCTAACAATTGCACAATATCACCTTTATTCAATTCTATTTCTCCCACATGGCTTGGCTTGAACGCTTTTTTGCATATAAAAGTTCGATTGGGAATTGACGAGTAGAGACGCTTTCTTGGATAAGCGTAATTGTTCGAACCATCGGACGAAATAGATCTCGAACGAGAACCGGATGAAGAAGAGGCCGATTCTTGCTTGGGCGATGGTTGCTGTTGGTTGGGCAAAGATGACGGCGCATTGCTGCTCCATTCAGCAATAGTGTGTTGAGTCAGGGCGCTGATAGAGGAATAGTGTGATTGAGTATCAGTGTTTACATAAATGCTCCTTCTTTTTGTGTTGTAAAATGGTCGTTCTTTTATGGGAACTGTTTCGGACTCTTTGTGGTTGCGAATCAAATCGGCTATTAGTTGATTGCCAGTCATTACAGCCGAGTCATAAGCAGTCTGATTGGAAAGATTGCGGTCTGTTTTGGTACAGCCGCGAAACAGTAGGATTCTTGCGCAATTTTCTTGATTGTGCACTGCGCAAACATGCAGTGGTGTGTTGCCAGAGTTGTTTTTGGCATTGATGTCACAACCAAAATAGATTAGGTGATCGAGATGATGCGACAAGCCAAGTTTGCATGCATGGTGAATTTCTTCCCAATTGTTATCGTCTTTTATTCCCAAGACTGATCCATTTGAGAGCAAATTCTCAACTGTTTCGATTGGACTCGAGCTGAGCACAGCATAGTAGAGCGGTGTGAGCATTTTCTGGTCCTTTACGTCCGCAAAGGCGCCCAATTCCAGCAATGTTTTGACAGCTTTGTCGTTTCCAATCATGGCAGCTCGATGCATCGGAGTAAATGAATCACGCGACCTAAAGTCCAAATGAGCTCCACCATTGTACAATAGCATTATCATGTTTTTTGGCTCGGCCAGACCAACTGCTATGCTCAACGGTGTTTCGCCAAGATCAGTGTGAAAATTGGGATCTAGGCCCTTTTCCAAAAAGCGGTTGACTTTGTCCACTTGGTTGGTGCGAACCAAGTCGACAAATTTCTTAAAATTAGCCTTTACATTCAACGCTTTGAGCTCTTTTTGGTTTATTTTGACAAATTTGTAGACGCGTTTTTTGTACTTGAATTCAAGATGTGCCATTGGAGCATTTAGCGAATATTCGCGTATTTTGCGGCAATCGTCCAGAAACTTGCCCGCTCGGCCTTGATAAGGCGGCAAATAGAACCCATAGTTGAGGCCGTCTTTGACCTCCTTGGCCAATGTCGATAATACTCGTTGCTTAGCAGAAAAGACCGGATCGTCCAGTTTGAACTTCATTACTTTCTATTTTAATTAAAAAATAAAAATTAAATTTTTCTTTGTTTATTTTTTGTATTTGTATTAATTTTACCTGTAAATTTTGGTCATTTATTGAAACACGGACAAATATTGTCTCCGAACTGGTTTCATTGGTGTCAAGCTCGTGCTGGTTCAGAGTCTTTATGGAATATGAAGAAGACGAGCATGAGGATGACAGAGAGGCATTTTTGGACTCCATTTTTTTGTCTGACAAGTTCAGATTTATGCTAGTTATTTTGGCCGTCGATTCATTCATAGTTTAAAAATATGCCATCTGAAAAAAAATAATAAAATAAATAAATAAAAATTTTTAAAATCGACCTAATTTTAATATTTCTAAGTTAATTGAAATTTGCAATTAGAAAGAGAGATCGCACACGTTTTCAAAATTAAGAAATTAAGAAATGCTGTTGCAATTAAAAAATAATTATTATTTTTTAAAAGACTGTTTGTACTTTTTTTTCCAATATATAAACATATTTTAAATCCAATTTTGGATACCAACAAATAGTCTTTGCACAATGCCAAAGTTGTATTTTTTTTTAATTTCTTATTTATCATGATTATCAAATTTTGGAAAAATTTGCTCTATTTTATTAGCTTTTAGGAAAAAAAACATGGTTATCATTTTCATTGATAACCCGAAAAGCTAAATTGATAAAATAGCTAGTTACGATAAGAAACCAAGTCAAATGACCAGCTATTTTTATAAAATTAACTTGAATTGATTATTTAAAATTAAAATATTTGCTAATATTTAATAAGCCTTGATTATTTATTTTAATATAGTGCACTGCTAGAGCAAAAAAGATCGCTCTAATCGCCAAGTTTCGCACTGACATGCCAAATCATTGACGAATATGAAAAATTCTCAATTTTAATTAAGAAAGTATGGCTACGCTTAAAAATATATATTATATGAAAAATATATTTTGAGAAAAAAGGACATAATTTAGCTTATTTTAAAACAACAAACTAATAATTTCTTTTATTGAAATTATTTTATTTTCCAAGTGATTCAAGAGAGCCAAAAATTTTAATCAGTAATTGTAGAAATTATTTTAACCTTATTATGAAAAAGTCAAGCATCTCTATATAAACATTTTACAACGCACGTAAGTAAAATTTTACTATATCAAATTTAAAAATGTCTTTTTGATCAAACTAATAGATAAAGGCTTACTCTAAACAATTATTAGATGTATGACATAGAAATTTAATTTGAATAGGAATTAGAGAAATAATTTACTATTTAGGAGTTGTAGAAAAGATCGATCGGTGTACGACGACTTTTGCTCTATTTGTTGGCTAAATTAATATTCTCCATCTTTTTATTATAAACATAAATTGTCTTTAGTTTTACTTAATTGAATTCTTATTTCTTTTTAGATCAAAACATTAACGCTTTTTAAATTTTAAAATTTACCTAATTAAAACTCAACCAGGCACAAGATTAATAGAATGCCTCTCTCTGTCAAATTAGCTGTAATAATTGAATTTTAAATTAGGCTCGCTTGTGAAAGCATTCATCTTCTCTCTCATTAATATATAAATATATATATATATATAATTATTTTTTAATTTAACAATATTAAATATAAATTAACTAAACTTAAATGTTGTAAATTAGACATGCTGATCGCTAGTCAATTTGGCTAAGACAAATTTAATTACCAAAGTTAATTGTAGATTACATTAACTAAAGAAAACGAATGTACTGTAAACTAATGTCTCATTAATAACTTAGATTAAAGTATTTCCAAGATTTTGTTTGAATTTAACACTAAAAGACCCAAGAAGTTTTATGGTCAAAATTCAAACTCTTCTATTATTAATATTATTATAGTAGAATGACTAATTAAGTGTATTGAAAGGAATAATGTTATTCATTACGCTATGGTAGCTTTTTTCTCGGAAGTAAACTTGTCATAACGCACTTTAAAACTATTTACTGCCTTAGCTTCCACTACTACACTACTTAATTTACTACCAAGTCGCAAAAATATTATTTAATAAACTAAATAGCAATCGACAAATTGCTCAATATTAAAAAATTTTATTTCAATTTTTAAAATGATTATTACTTCAAGATTCATTACCAAAACTAAACATACAATATTATTATTTAATATTATCTATTGTTGACATATAAACCAAAAAAAAATTTATTCATTTAATAAGTTAATAAATATTCCTGTCAATTTTGCTATTCATGACCTTAATAAATTGCTAGACAGCATTGTAGAGGCCTTCTGTTGGCGGATCGATAAATTGATCCTAATTTTTGACGAAAGTATTCTAAATTAGTTTGGTCACGCAAGCTTGGCTTTAAAATACTTTGATCATGAAATATTTAGCTACAATGATAATATTGAGATATGCAAACATAAGCTTACAAATAGCTTTGCCCATTAGTAAATATTTGCCAATTTACACCGTTTGAAAACAAAAAATATCGATTTGTGGTCAAACAATTGGCATCCGTAGGGCTAAAATATTTCTCTTTATGGCTTAATATTTTCTCTAGTCGTTGAATCACGTAAGCTTCTTTATTGAAATACGGATTAGGCTTTTAGTAAGATTTGAACACGTTTTAAAATGAAATTATAAACGGAAAATATAAGAAAATCGATATTTTTCATTCTAAGGGCTATTTTTAGCTCACCTGTTCAAGCTTTTTAATATGAGAAGCGATAGCCACGGCTCGATTAGCTTAAATTCAATTTTAATTTGTTCTTGATCAAAACAAATCATGCACATCTTTTATTAATAATTTTTTATTTTAATTTTTTATTTAGAATATTAATTCAAAAACTTAAAAATTGTTAATATGGATGATCGAATTGGACAATAATTATGTCAAAAGCCCTTTTTGTATAACACTTTACTTTTTTAATATATTCATGAGAATCTTTTCTCAATAAATAACCCTCAACTAAATAGAAAAAAATATAACTTTCTGTTGAATATTTTTATTTTAGTCTTTTAAAAAGAATTAAAAGTTAATTCATAGAAACGGCAGGTAACCGAATTCTTAATCTAAACTCACTTAATTTAGGTATTATTTTTAAATCGAAAAAAAAATATATTTAAATGGAAAATATGCCTATTGAAGCTTAATTACAATTTGAAGTATTTCAATGATGCAAAATAAAGCATCAAAATTGGAAAATTTACCTACATTTTTATTAAATTTCTTCTATGTTCAAGAGGTGAGATTTGTTCTATCTTTTTAATACACAAAACCTTAATTAAAAACAAAAAAAGAAAAAAAAAAGTTAAAGGTAAAGCTTTTGCCAAAGGCGAACTAAAAATTCGATTAAGTTAGTAAAAAGATTATCCCATGAGCCAGATTTTACTCATACTCTATAATTAATATAATTCACGGGCATATCTTATAAAGATAATGCATTTTTTAAATTTTTTCTAAGTAAAAAAATTTTTTCTGATCTTCTGGCCAATATTATAAGCGTCTTAGCTAAAAATCGATTTTCAAAATAATAATAATAATGATAATAATAAAATTTCAACAAGAAAGGACTGTTAGTTGACTTTTATGCTTGACCAGTATTAAATTTACATTAAACTACTATTCTAGAATATGTAGCACATCTATACAGACTTGTCAATACAAATGCTAAAATAATTTATCATCTCAATTATTTTCAAAATAAATAAAAATCCACGTAATTTTAGGCAATTAATTAACAAGATATTTCATTTCTATTAAAAATTTAAAAGATCTCTCTTGATAATCTATTTTAATATAGGTATAATTTCATTAAAATTATATAGGTTTCTTCAATCTCAAATTTCAAAAGTGACATCCTTTAAATTCTATTAAGAAGCTTCAGTTTTGACAAGTCTCTTGGGTTAGAAATCCTAATAACAATATTTAATAAATCAGATATCCGAACTAGATACTATAGAAATTGAGCCTCAATTTTATTAAAATATAATTAGGAAATTTGTATGAAAAATTGTCTATTTCATTAAGATAGTAAGCTAATTAACTCGACCTGAATTAAACATACGAAATATAAGCTTTATCGACACTGAGAAAGTAAACAATAGTGTGAAAATGAGAATAATTTAGTGACCCATAATGTTCAGTATGTTTAATTTCACACGAGAAATAAAATGAACATGATATTTCTAAAGATACTATCAACAATTTGCTGTACAAATTGCGGATGTTTTTAATCAAAAAATTTAAATTAAAAATAAAATTTAAATTGATGTCTAATTCGCCATGATGTCTTATATCCGCTTGCTTGGTACTGAGCAAGAAAAATCGATACAGAAAAATTCATAAATTACGAAATGAGTCCTAGAAGAGCTTTTAATTCATTGACTAATGTACATAGAAACGATTATTATTATTATTATTTTATTTTTTTAATATAAAAATAAAAATTAAAAATTAATTCAACCAATTTGACCCTTTTTGCTTTTAAAATTGAATCTTATTCAAATATTTGCTATTCCGGTTGTTCGCTCACCCCACCAATCTCTCAATCTACATATAATTTAGGCTTAGATTCTATGACGTTAAACATGGCTCTAATTAATATTCTTTAATCTTATTTTAAATAAAAAGAAAATAAAAATTAGTTTCATAATAATGCGTCCAAAACTTGAAGAAAGCTTTTTTTTGTGTTTAGCCTAAAAGCAGTAGTTGACAAATACCAAAAAAAAAGTTACATAATTTGCATTAATAATGGAATTGAATAATCAAGCTATTTTGTATTTTGTTAGCTACTTTGTGTGAAGCCTTGTAGTGAACCATGTGTAAATATACAATTCAGTATTTCTGCTAATATAATTAGCATTTGGATCTAGATCTGGTCTAGTGTCTAGCTTATCAAACTTAATTTGATTGATCGATTTAATCTTTTTTTTTATTAAAACTCAAAAATAAAAGGATTAAAATAAAAAATTAGGGATTAAAATTTGTTATCACTTACAAGCGGTTTTAATTTCGGTACTAAACTAGTCGAGACCTACTTGAATTACTTGGTCTCAATCATGACCAGTTTTAAATTTCACGACTTACATAAATTAGTCCTCGAATGACCAGCTTTATCCTGGGCACTAAAACTCATTTGACAAATATCTTATTAATTCAACTTTGACATTTATATTAACATTATTCATTAACAAAAATAGTACCAATTGATAGTTTTGACTTAATCTTAAGTTTCATATTTGCACCTAGGAGAGTTATTATGTGCTTTCGGGAACAGTGGTCAGTAATCAAGTTAATTTGAGAAATTTAACACATAAAATTATTTTAAAATATGAAATATAACTAAGTTACCAACGTCCAGTGGTTTAAGTTGGCAATAAAAAGAGCATTTAGAGTGGAAAAATCTAAATTGAGCATCTAGCCGTGGTCAATTAAAGACCAAAATTAAATTTCTCATAAAAAATATGAATTTAAAAATAATTTAGAGAAAAAAAAATTTAATTTTGCATCATTTACAAATTAAAAAAAAAGCTTAATGGCACTTGAATAATTGAAGATCTTTCCATAATTGGACTAACCTAGCACCCAAAGTTTGTCCGCATAAAACTAATTCGTTCATCCAAGACTTGAAAAAAAATCCACTCCAAGCTAAGGACTTTTTGATGAGGCCTTTTTTGAGCAAAATTATTCTCAAAATTCTGATTTAAAAGCTATTAATCTTCGGCCCCAAAAAGCCTTCGGTCTTGGCCCAAAAGTCGCTTTATATTCCCACTAAGTTTGATTTACGTGATGACTTAAAAAATTTGTTTAAACGAGCAAAGTTTATTAAAGAAACCATTAAATTTATGTGCGCAGCTTTTCAAATGCTTTCTCGGTCCACTCAAAATTTTAAGTATCTTTTGGTTATAAAATAAAATATTTAGACGAAATTTTCAACAAAAAGAAAAAGAGAAAAAAAATTTTTTTTTTTAAATAACATAAACCGGATTTAAGTTGCCACTTTCTCTTAATTTTAAAAATAAATTCAAAATTGTTTTAACATGCAAATTTTTTTTAGCTTGGCTTTAAATCCGTACAATATTTTAAGAGCCGCTATACTCTCATAGAGAATATTCAGTTCCCTAGGCGACATTTAAACTGCACAATTAGGCTATTTTGATTGTTTCATTTTTGTGGACAAAGTCCATTTCGGACCGCATTAGACCGCATCTCAAGTGTTTAAAAATCATTCCATTCTCTTTTAACTAATCTTACAGATTTTGTTTTGCAAAAAGATCTTGTTGAGTTGAATTCTTGAGCTAATATTTACCTGTGATAAATATTGAATGAAAAAGAAGCCGAATTCCAAGACAGGACTGGAATTTAAAGAGAAAATCTAGCTTATATATCAAGTTAATTTGTTTATCTATTAAATATTCAGTCAATTCAAGATCCTGTTAGATATATTTTTCTAAAATCAATTCTCACATGTTAATTCAAAAAATCCTTTTAAGCACTAAATCATTTGGTAGGTTAAATTGAGATATTGAATTTTACTTAATTTAATTTTAAACGAAAATGCATTTCCTATACTTTTTTAAAAAATAAAAAATGTTATTATGTACTGAAATGACTAAATTAAAATTCTAATTTCTAAGCAATAAGAAATTTGGTATTAAATGGCATGGGTAAGCTGTAGGAAATTTTTCTTTAAATATTGATAATTAATAATTAATTTTATAATTTCATATATTTCAGTTAAATGTAATTTATTTTATTAAAAAATTGTTTATAAACAATTATGAATTTTTTGAATTTTTATCGAACAAAATCAAAATAGAAAATTTATAATTTATTGACTAGACCTTGTTTTTTAAAATCAATAAATATTTAAAAAAATAATTATAATAAATTTTTTAAAAACGTATTTCTCTATGATTTTTATTTTATTAATTAGTAATCGTTTAATTCTTCTTCATCTGGAATTACTTTTGTTTGTTTCTTTTTTATTATAACATACGCTATTCCTCCAATAACTGATACTCCTGCAACACCGCCTAAAGATGCACCAATAATAAGTCCAATGTTATTGTCATTGGTATCAATATTGGTATCATTTTTATTATCACTAGTTGTAACTATTTCTGATGTTATGTTATCAGTTGTTATTAAAGTTGTGGTTGAAGTTGTTTTCGATGTGGTAGTTGAAGTTGAAGTTGAGGTCGTGGTTGATGTTGTGGTTGAAGTTGTAGTTGAGGTCGTGGTTGATGTTGTGGTTGATGTTGTAGTTAATGTCGTGGTTGATGTCGTGGTTGATGTTGTAGTTGATGTAAAATCATCGAAACTAGATGATTCAGTTTCAAGTAAATCTGTAGATAAATCATTTTGACAAAAACAAGTGTTCAAAACAATACAGACAAATACAACAATGTCTTAAATACAAATTATCAAAAGATTAAATATTAAAAAAATTAATTACATATTAAATTTGACTTCATGGTCGGATTTTAGAAACAAAAGAATTGAATTTTTGTCAAATGGCACATTGATTTGAGTATTTAAAGTGAAAACTTTGATAGTAGCTAGGATTTAATCAATTGTTTATCAAAACAAAGATAGATAATTTTTAAAAAAATATCACAAAAAAATTTCAAAACATGATTATATTAATTGCTCATCTTAGTTTTATAATTCTAATTTTATCACTATCAGATAATTAAGTATCTTTTTACAATATATAGAATAGATTAATATATAGAATTCCTTTTTAAAATTAAAAAATAACATCCTAACATTTACTAGAAAGAAATTCAAAACTAAGATTATCTTTATTATGAAAAAAAGTTTTGTTAATTTTATGAAAAATAGCGTAAAATCTATTTAGTTTTTAATTTTTACCAGTTTTAATATTTTGCCACTTTTCATTTTAAATTGGTAGCCAAAATGGTAATTTTTCAACTAACAGGTGATACATAAGTAAATGTATTAAAATTAAAAGCGAATATCTCAAAAAATTAAAATGATATCAAGTTCTGTTTTTTTTTTATCTTATTTTTAAAAGAATTATGAATTTTAAAAAATTAAAAAACTATATCGTGGCCGATTTTTCTGAGCTTTTCTTTGTCATAAGGGATCTGGCAAAATTTAAGTCGAATTCATTCAACTTTAATTTAATACACTTATTCAGCTGATGCTCAGTTGAGGCTTGCCAACCTCCGTCGTATACTTTTCACTCAAACAACTCGAAAAACTTTTGATTGGACTCGCTTGAGGGTCATTTGCCGAGTTCATATCCTTGGTCACATAATTTACATTTTCAGGCCAAAACCGACTTTGATAGACTTAGAAAAAGAGGCTAAGACATGCCTCGATCAGATATGGCTGTCCAAACAAGCACCTTCTTTGTAAACTTTTCTTTTTCAGCAAATCGGACACTGTCCAGACAAGTAGGCTTGATCGTATTATATATGGTGTTTCGAGCAATTCCCTGTTTTGTCAAGTGCGCCACAAGGTCAGATTTTGTCATTTGTGAAATTATATCAATTAATTAAAAAAACTATATATTTGATCAAAAAAAAATTAAATTTTAATTGTTATAACATTGAAACGATGCAATTAGCTCTAAAAGAGTAAAGGTTAAATTTTGGCTTTACTCTTAAAGTCGTGAACACGAGGTTACGGTATCTATTAAAATTAAAATAAAATTCAAATTTTCTGTCATCAGATACATCAAAGTGTGATTTTAAAGAAGATAAAATGACAAATTAATTTTTGTAGAATAGCTTTTTATTATAAATAATTACTTGTTTTAATTTAATAAAAAATTAGAAAAAATATTTTAAAATGAGTTTAAAATATGCCTTTGTTTGAAGACAATTAGATGTAGCATTAACTCGTTGCTTTCAACAAAAAACCAACTTTACTTCAACTCATTTGATTATGTGCCAATCTAAAAATCTGAAAAACATTCTTATGCTCTTGAAACAAATGAGACTGCGTGCAAATGTAATAATTTTATATTATTTGATCTCGCCATTAAATATAAAGCTAAACATAAAAATTTCAAATTAGTATTCATAATTTTTTCTCTCTTAAATTTATAATCAATACTTAGTGTGCAAATGCTTGCCGTGTGGGTTGGCATTTGCCAAATTCTTGTTTTGGCATCTTGTCTTTGAAAAACTTTCGCGCCAACCAAGTCCCAGTTATCATTCCTGGATCGACATTTTCGCCATATCTTTTATTAATAATCCAAGCTTATTTAATTTCTCAATTACCTTCATCCAGTATATGTAAAGCCTTTTCACATTTGCTTATACTATATAAAGAGTTACTATAGTGAAAAAAAATCTTATTTTTTTACCTTCGTTGATTAATTTTAGACTATTATAATGGATGATAAAATTTATTATAAAGAACTTGACCAGATGATTGAGCATTTGAAGGAATGCAAGCAGTTATCTGAAGCTCAGGTAAAAACACTCTGTGATAAAGCACGCGAGATCCTATCGTCTGAATCCAATGTTCAAGAAGTAAAATGTCCAGTCACAGTGTGTGGTGATGTGCATGGTCAATTCCATGATTTGATGGAGCTTTTCAAAATTGGGGGAAACTCGCCGGACACAAATTATCTATTTATGGGTGATTATGTGGACCGAGGTTACTACTCTGTGGAAACAGTGACTCTTCTAGTAGCCCTTAAGGTTAGATACAGAGATCGTATCACAATTCTCCGAGGGAATCACGAGTCAAGACAAATCACTCAAGTGTACGGATTTTACGATGAGTGTTTGAGGAAATATGGCAACGCCAATGTGTGGAAATACTTTACTGATCTGTTCGATTATCTGCCACTCACAGCATTGGTCGATTCGCAGATATTTTGTTTGCATGGTGGCCTATCGCCATCAATCGACACACTAGATCACATTCGCGCTTTGGACCGCTTGCAAGAAGTGCCACATGAAGGCCCGATGTGCGATTTGCTGTGGTCTGACCCGGATGACAGAAACGGATGGGGCATATCTCCCAGAGGTGCTGGATACACATTCGGACATGATATTTCTGAGTCATTCAATCACACAAACGGCCTAACTTTAGTCTCCAGAGCACATCAGTTGGTCATGGAAGGTTACAATTGGTGTCACGACAGAAATGTGGTTACTATTTTTTCGGCTCCAAACTACTGCTACAGATGTGGCAATCAAGCCGCCATAATGGAACTTGATGACGCTCTAAAATATTCATTGTAGGCTTTTTAAACAATTAGAATTATTTTAAAAAATGTTTTAATTTTTATTTTTAGTTTACAATTCGATCCGGCGCCCAGAAGAGGCGAACCACATGTAACCCGAAGAACTCCAGATTATTTCTTATAAAACTCTTTTTTAAATACAATAGAAATTTATTTTTTTTAAAATTATTCGGCAAAAAAATTGAAAAAATTAACAAAAATATCTTTATATATATATATAAAATGAGTAGGGGATTTTGATACTGGTTTCGGCCTGTTGCTCGAGGTCGGCTCTTTCACACATTCTTCGGTCATAGCAACGCTAACTTAAAAAGTTAACAAAAATATTCTTTAAATTTAAATGTAAATTTTTCTCTTTATCAAAGAACTTTTCAAAGTATTTTAAAATAAAATTTTTTTTGGAAAAATATTAAGTATTTTTTGTATCAATATCATAAGTGTGGACAAATTTTATTTTTTAGAACAATTTGTCATTTAACTGATTTATATTTCCTTACGCTCATTTTAATTGTTTTTTTTAATATTTGAAAAAATTTATTTAAAAATAAAATTATTAATTTAGCATTTTTGGTATTTTAATTTCGTTTGATGAATTTTTGTTGAGTGCTTCATTCATTTAGTAATTATTTAGATATTTTAAACTATTCTGAATAGAAACTTTTTAGCAGTTAATTATTTAGAAAATTTAAAACATTTTCTTTAGGTTTAGAAAATTCATTTGCAAAAATTTTCAGTCATCCTTATTAAAGATAATGTCTAAACTTTTAATTAGATAAATTTGATCAATAAATTAATAAAATCTTAATAAGCGGTTTTTGATCGTGCGCTAAAAATAGAAATATTTATTTAATTAAGTTTAGTTTTTTAATCGAGCAAAGAAATACAGGTAAAATAACAGCAAAGTAAGCATTTTAATTATGATACAGATCCAAATTTATTTTTGGAATTCCAAAATATACTTTCGATTAGTTAAATTAAAACTAAAATGTACCAGAATTTTTAAATAATATTCCTAATTGAATTTATTTAATTTATAAAATTTTTAAAATCTATAATTAGTAGTTATCAAGCAATTTTTAGAAATTTTTATTTTAGTTGGACATGTTAAAAATTTTACTAGTCAAATATTTATTCATTCAATAAAGTTCAAATAAAATTAAAAATTTTTTTTTTAATTACCATACAATTAATTTGGCGCAATTTTTTTTATAAACTCGCTTACATCATCCAATTCCTTTTTTCAAAAAAGAGATAAAATTCTTTTTTATAAAAAATATTAAATTACTTCAGGACAAGAAGAATGGGACATTCCACGATAAGTTTTAAAATTAACATCACTAAAGCCTATTGTTTTCAATAATTTAACAGTCATGTCAGACCACTGTAAAGGTACCATGGGGTCTATATCACCGTGGCATTGTATTATTGGAATGCTAAATTTATTCTCACATTCTTTTAAGTGTGCTGGGAAACGATGGTGCAATGGTAGCCAAGTGCTAAGCGCAATGACACCAGCAAAACGATGCGTGCTAGTCAATGCAGTGTAAAGAGCAGTGGCGCCTCCTTGAGAAAATCCCCCTATGAAAATACGATCGCTGGGAATACCATTTTTAATCTCTTCATCAACCAAATTTAATACTTAAAAAAAATTAATTACCAAAAATAAAATCAATAATTATCTTGTACATAATTGGCTTGATTTCTGGATTCCGTCTTCGTCTTGAGTGGCATCAGGTCGAAGCCCAAGTATGTCAAACCATGCATTCATTTCAAAGCCTCCGTTTAAAGTAACTGGTCGGATGGGTGCTGTTGGAAAGATGTACTTAATATGAGGGCGTTTGAATTCGGCAAAGACAGATGACCATCCGTGGCTATGAATCATTTAATTTATGGTAAAATTCCAATTATTTAACTTACCCGGTATCGCCGAGGCCATGTAAAAATATTACAGATGCAGTTTGTTTTACTGTGGGTTTTAGAACTACCGACATTTTGGAGTCTTAATTTTTAAAGTAATAGATGAATATTTTAAATATTAATATAATAGCAAAAAAAAGTTTGGAAATGCAAATATTTTGTTTTTTTTGTTTAGTTTTTTTGACAAAATCGATATTTAAAAAATTTGCCATAAAGACATAAAAAAAATAATTTACTTTGGAAATCTTACCAAGGTTTGTTTTTAAATTTGTAGACGCTTTTGACAAAGAGCTGGATTTTTTTGACCTAGAGTTATTATATGAGTAAACACTTGTGGTTGATGTCAAGTTGTTTGTGTCCACACTTGATGAGTTCGAATAGTTGTCGAATCTTTCGATTCTTTTTGATTTATTGGCAAAATAATTACCCATTTTATTTATATTTCTGACAGATTATTATAACATGCACATTTGAGTAAATTTATTAATAACGCATTACAAAATAACCAGATAAGAAGATTAGTTCTCTTCGTAATTAATAATCTGAAGTTTATTTTTATCAAAATAAAGATTTATTAAATGCGAAAAAATAATCATTAATAATTGCCTTGAAAAAAAGTGCAATTTAAACTTGAGTTTTTAACTAGGAATGGCTTAAAAGTATTGATTTTAATTCTAATATATTATAATTTTGCGAATATTTAATTGATTCTGAAAAATGGAAGTTTGGCCTTAAATTTTAAGACCAAATACTGGCTTATAGTATCAAAATCAGCTTTATATTTAGATAAAAGACATTTTTTTAAATAGGATAGGTATATACATTTCTAAGCTTTAAATCAGATTTGACTAAAAGAGATTAAAATGTCATTGCCAGTGTCAATGACTGAGTGACACAAATGATAACAGAATTGAATAACTTATATCTTGACTCGACTCAAAATTTATTTTATCTAATGATATTTAATTTTGAATTTATTAGAGTAGTTTTGATTTTTTTGTTGTTTAATGCTGATAGCGTATTCCTTAAGGATTTTTTTAGAATTTGAATGTGGTTTTTTAATAAACTAATTACTAAAAAAATATTTTTCCTATTGTGCCATATTATTTGTTTGTTTCCAAAGGATATATGAATTATTTTGAAATAGTTTTAGTAGTTTTGAATAAAATAATATTTTAAAACGTGAATGATGAATCATGTATTCTCAAAAGAGAATAAAATAGCTATTTGTTAATTTAAATTGTTTTCGTTGAATTATACCCCATCTCTAAATAGTCATAATTTTAAGTCTTTGACAATTTAGCTAAAATCAAAAATTAAAAAAGATCTAAAACATTTTTTTTATATATGTTAATTTATTTTGAAATATGTTTAATTTTTAAATAGTTTAAGTTTATCTATAAAAAAGGTTAATTTAATTTAAGTATCATGTTTCACTAATAACTATAACAACAATAAAACTATTATCTAAATTTGACAACAAAAAAGGAAAATTTTTACTTGAATTGAATTTTCTATCTAATAGCATAAATTACATTATAAAAATTATCTATATATGAATGTTTCCTTAGACGTGTCGATTTTAGAAATACGTAAATACGTGGTTAAATATTTGATATTTTTATTTGAAAATAATTTCTCAAAGCATTTTTTGGTTTAATAGATGGTTGGTATCTTTAATGAAAATTTTATCCTTCTTTAATGCTCATCTTTTGAATGATGTAATAAATTAAAAAATGGTTGAATTCTTTAATCGCGTTTATTTTGACGAATTTAAAAACGCCATTCTTAATTAAAAAAAAAAAAAAAACAATATATCAAAAATATTGAGAAAAAATAATTTTTTCAATTGACTTATCTCTAAAAAAATTATCTTCATGTCTAGATTATTATTTTTTAAGAGTATTTTAATTATTTTTTTTTCCAATTTTTACTTATTATATCCTCAAAATATAACTCAAGTAAAAGTATTGATTTTTATCTGTTTTAACTTAATATTGAAACTTTTTCTAATTTATCTTTAAATAATATATTTAAATATTTTGTCTATTCTAAATTATCTAGGTAATGGCATAATGAAAATCTGATATTTTAAACTTTTATCATTTTAATATTCAAATTAATAATTTATTTTCAAACATTAAAATAAATCTTTAAATAAATCAATTGAATTAATTAATTAAAGTTTTAATGAGATTAGGGTTATCTATGAATCACTCAGAAAACTTAAATTATGCAATTTAACTAATCAAACACCTTTTATGTTCATGCTTGACTTGATAAACGAAAATCAGATATAAAGTTTGATGATCATTGAAAAATTTCAAGCTAATTTGAAGTTTATTAAACAAATAAAAAAATTAAATTCTTAATTAAAATAATTTTAATTTTTAAATGTCTCAGGCTATCGCAATCGGAGCTGGTATTTGTGCTGGACTTACAGGAATTGGAATTTTAGTAAGTGGTGTTACTGTTCTAGCGCTTATACCAGTTTACATAAACTCTGGATCTAGTTCGTCAAATAACCAAAATACACTTAGCTCAGGTATTATATCACTATTTAGTTAAAAAGTCGCTATCTTACTCATTAAGTGATTGGTTTTAATACAACTTTGTCTTCTCATACGGCTGCAATTATAGCACTAGCTTTGCTCAATGATCTTTTAGCCTCGGGATCCAGAAATGGAGAAATAATTATATGGAACGCCAAAACATGGCAAGTCAAACACCGAATATCAGTATCAGGTGAAATAAATGGTCTAAAATTTGTGGATAGCTTTTCTCTTGTTTCCATATCAGCTAACGAGGGTCTTGGCTTTTGGGACACAGAGACCGGCGAAAACAAATTTTTATATAAAAACAATAACTTTGGAATCATGAACTCTCTGCTAATAAATGACAAAAGACAAGAGATAATTATCGGCACTAGCAGAGGTTATATTTTTATTTTCGACCGCTTTGGGGAGCAAATTAGTCGTTTCACAGCTTCTGGTACAATCAATTCTCTTCAGAAAAATTCTAACGGAGACATTCTGACTCAATCAAGCACATCGATTAGATTTTACAGAAATTTAGATTATTTTTTGGACAAAATTTTGACAATTAAAAGCGGAATGGACTATTTGACTGTGGTGGAAGCTACCAAGGGCATAAATGAGTCATTGGTCTATTCATATCAATCTTCTATTGCAATAATCGACCAGAATGGCAATCAGCTCAAATCAATAACAAGTACAGATAACGTTTTGTTCATGTCTCAGCTTAGCAGTGGTTTATTGGTAGCAGCAATCTTGAACAGTTTATACTTTTATAATATGGCCACTGGTCTACTTGTCAATTCAATTAGAAACATTCCAGCTGAGATTACTTCATTAGTTGTCAATGGAACTGACGTAATTATTGGCACAAATTCAAATCTAGTAATTATTCTTAAGAATAAAAATGTTGAAAATAATGCACAATTGCCAGAACCAGAAACACCCACATTGCAAAAAATAACCATAAATGCTCACAGTCAACAAGTATCTGGTCTGGACACAAACCAAAATGATCTGATCATAAGTGCTTCTATAGACAATTCAATAGCGTTTATTAACAGAACCACAGCTCAGCTATTGAAAAAAGTCAACATGTCCAATTCAGTTGTTTATGTAAAGTTTATTGATCCATTGGTGCTGGCTGTCTGTTCAAATGGAAATCTGTCATACATAAATTCCAAAACGTATAGCATTGACCAAACAACCAGTTTAGGTGAAGTTGTTACTGCTGCACAGTTGATTGGTAGTGACATTTTTGTGGGCACTGAAAGTGGATCGATTAAAGTCTATGGAAAAGATAACCTAGCCAACAAGAATAATGTAAAAGTGTCTGATAAACCTGTTAATGTAATAGCAAGTCTAGATAAAAATTATTTTTCAACCTCCAGTGAAAATGAAGTTTATATTTGGGCAAGTGATTACAGCTTGCTTACTGGACCAATAGATACTACCTCCAAAGTGATGGTCATGTTTAGGATATCAAACAAAAATTTAGTTACAATAGGTCAAGATGGGTTGATAGTTGTTTGGGCAGATCAAACATATAATCGCTTATCTGACTCCAAATTATCAGGATTAGGCATTGAGGTGACATCGGCCTTAATTGCTGATAGTGGGAATATTTTCATATCCACCAAAAATTCACTAATTGAATACGACTTGTCAAACAAAATTGAGATTGGAATTGAAACAATAGGAGCTAATGAAATTATGATAGATCAATTTCAGAGGCCTATACTTGGATTGGAAAATGGATCGATTATATTCCAAGTGACTGAAGTTTTAAGTCCAGCTACCACCTCTACCAAAAAGACACAAACGACAGTGACAGCAACACAAACTGATTTAGCAAATTCTACACAAGTTGTGAAAGCAAATAATACAGAATTTACAACTGTGGCAAAAACCAATTTTAGTCAAACAATTGGAGAAAGTACTAGTTCAACAATTTTTACGTCTCAGACCACTTCTGTTGCGACAGTTTATACACAATCTGAAAACAAAACTGAATCTACAAATGTAGCAAATTTAAATCAAACAACACTATTAACTGCCATTGTAACTACAGTGGTACAGAACCCCACCAATGTAAATTCAAATTTAACCAATTCAACCATTGCAAATAATACAACATAGATTTTAGATTTTTAAATTGATCTAACTTAATCTTAATCTTAATTTAGGACCTAAAGGTCTAAGTATTATCTTAAAAATTTTAAATATATATATATATATAATTATCATTTGGATAAAGCATTAATGTTATGCTTCGAAAGTGTAATGTTTTTCCAATTCTTCGAAACAGACAGATGATAAAATAATAAATGATTCTGTAAATCTTTAAACAAATAATTAATTATTTTAATTAATTGACCGAAATTGTTTTTTAAAATAAAAAATTAAAAATTATTGATCAACTGAGAATTTATTTATAACACAAATGCTTCAAATTTAGGAGTATGTTCTTGTTTTGGATTTTGTTTTTATCTACTTATTTAATCTAAGTATCAATTTAATGATACTTAAATATAATTTATTTTCTTTAATGTTACCAAAAAAATTCTTTTAATTATGATCAAAATTTTGATCGAAAAAAATCTTTATTAAATTTAAACAATTATAGGCTAAAAAACTACACAAAATAGATAACAAGAGGAAATATTTAGCAAAAATTTTTAGTCTGATTCTTAATTGTTTCTATACCAGTGTCTAAAAATCCAGCTTTTTCTAAATCTCTTCCCAAAGCTTTGGCCAATTCAACACTTGAATTGTACACTCCGGTTATGGTTATCACTAAGCCTAGTATGATAATCAAAATATTGAATAATTTCTGGTGCCAAATCAAACTCTTACGCTTTAAATGTAAATGAAAGTAACATGGCCAAATGAGAGAAAGCATAGTGCCTGTGATTGACCCGATTAAAGCCATCAAATAAGCAAAGTGAGGTATAAAAATAGCCAGAAATAAAGTAAACAAAATTAGACCTATTCGGAGCAAAACAGCCCAGAATTTCAGATCTCCATCGGCAAGATAGCACGAATATGAAAACATGGCAGATCTAGTCTTACTTTTATGGTGAAAGTTCTGACATTCTTGATCATTTACGAACAAGCTTGTTTCGAGTAGTTCTACTGTAGCATAGTAAGGCAAGGGATATGACAATAAAGCCTTTACTATGAGTATAATATTCACAATTAGCTTTAGTTCTTCAGTTGGTAGATTATTTGTAATCACTTCTTTGGTATTTTCTTGCCATGTCAAAAAGCCGACTAATCCGAACAAACATTTGAATGCTGCGGCTACAAAATGCGTCACATACAACATTGGATCAAACTTTTTTTTATTCACCATGTTGCCTTCCATTGATGGCAAGAATATTTGAGACGTGTAGCCAAATACAATTATGCCAAGTGATATTGGAAATGAACAAACGTTCAGTCTAGAGTCTATTTTACTCAAATCCCAGTCGGAAAATTTGGTCAAACAATAAATAATGATGATCAAATTTATAATTATGTGAACAACTGCGTTACAGAAGCTTAATTTGGAAACAAATTTAAGGCTTTTGATGAACGCGCATGGTAGCAATATCATGCAAGACAGTATGGTCCATGAACTATGATCGAGAATGGTGTTTGGAAAGCTGCCTACAAACAAGTCACCACAAAGCACTAGATACAATATACAAGTCATTAAAAGCTCAATATTCTGAGCTGCATTGACCAAACCGGCGCCTATTCGACTTCCCCAAACATCTGCAGCTATGTCTACATAGGAAGTTCGTATGCGTGTCCGACGACATGAGCGGCTTGTTCTGATACCAAGAAACTTTGGTGTAATGTATGTCAGTTCATCATCGCTCTCGTCATACAAGCAATCTATTAATATTTTACCTGTATATGAGCATATATAAGCGACTAGAACCATTGAAAGTAGAGCCCAATAGCCTCCACTTTTAACAGCGAATGGTAGGCTTACCACAAACATACCCTTTAAAAAATTAAAACTATTAATTTTTTGTATTTATCTTTAATTTATGCTGATACTAATTTTTAATTTTGTAATACTAAATTTGAATAAATAATTGATAACTTGATTAACTAATTTTTACTGTTGATCTTTTAAAATATTAAAAATACTACAAGATGCCGATTATTTGGAAACAGCTCAACCAATAAAAAAACAAGAGGGAAAAATCTATGCCAACTTTGAAATTGCCAAAATCGTCTTAAAAGGTGTGCTCGTAGGTAAAACTGGCTCAAGAGTAACTTAAACCAAGGCGACAGGGGATCTTTTAGTTGCTTTACTTTGGCTAAAAAGATCTGAATCTTCAAAAATAATGCACTCCAAGAGCCAAAAAGTGTACTCTTGCTTTTCTTTTTTTTTTTGTATTTTTAAGATCAATATATATCATTTAATTTTTTTTACGTTTTCAACACTATTAAAATAAGATTAGTATCATTATTTTAATAATAGAAAAATATATGTTTTTTTTTAAATGGCTTAATTTCAAAAAAGTTTAAATTATTTTTAGTATTATTTTGTGTTTTGAACTAAAGTCTCTACATTTAAGCATTTATCAGTGTAAATTAATTAGTGATAAAATTACCAGATATTAAAAATACCTGAATAGCATTTGTAACATTCCAGGCAGCTTGGTATTCATCTATTCGATTAGATTTGGACTTTTCGGAATAAGAATGGAGATCGGTGAAACTAGGTTCCGAATTTTGGTAGCTACAATGGTTGTCTACGGTCATTTCGTTAAAATCGTAGATTGAGTCAATAATGTGATGAGAGTTGTGACGACTTAAGAGATGGATCTCCTCAGGGCGCTCGGTCGAAAACATGGACTTAACATAGAGTGATAATTTTTGCATTTTGCTTGATTGGTTCAAAATTGTGATAATAAAAAGATAGTTGAAAACAGAAAAGAATAAATTCAATTAAATTAATTGAAGCCCTCAAGTACTTAAGGTATGAGCTTGTTTTAAAGATACTTGAAGAGCACTACTATCAGAATTTCTTATAAATCAAATGACGCTTTTTTTTGTTACTTAAATGCTTTAATTAAATGAGCAAATAATACTATTATCAAAAATCAATTAAATTTATTAAAGCAATTTATGCCAAGATTCGTCACCAAGTATTTACAACATCAATTATTTCAGGAATCTAATATGCTCAAAGTGGATTTATTTTGGATGAATTCAATTAAACAATTTCAAGAATTCACTTATATTATCTGTAAAAGATTAGCTTAGCTAATCAAGCAATGGATTACCAAATTTTTCATGGATTATTTAAAATAGATTTTTTAAAAATCTATATATTATAAAATTAATATTATTAATTTAGTTTGTCATTGGGAAATAAAATCTATTAAAAATAAAATTAATTCAGTATTTTTGGTGGTCAAATTACCAACTTTAATTTTAAACCTAAATTTTGTTTTATTTTTATTAAAAAAAGGTAATTGTTTATTTAAATTAAAGTATTTTTATTTCCTGAAAATTAAAATAAAAAAATTAAACATTTAAAAAATTTAAATTTAAAACGAGTGGAAAAAATAATTTACTAAATAAACAAACATAAGCTAATTTAATTTAAAATAGCTTTAATGACTAAAAAAACTTAATCTAGAAACAATAATGTTAGAAAAATAATTATAAAAGACCATCTTTATTTATAGAATGCCCATGCTGCGTACACATGTTTGCCAATTTCGGTCAAATGGTCATTTCTCCTGATCCTAAAATATCCATTTTCACCCCAGTCTGGTCCCCAGCTGTTTGCTGCCAACCAATAGTCCACGCCATTTTCTGTTCCCCAACCGAGAATTTTTACCGCATGATACTGATCTTTTATGTAAGATCGTGCTGCCGGACTTGGACTGTAAATACCTGATTTGTACATAAAAAAGTCATCAAAAATTCTAAAAACCATTTGTACCGGTCCATTCATGTATATTTCATTCATGATATTTCGGTCATAGGACATAACCGGATATGCTTTGGAAACATGGAACTTTTTAGTACTCACAGATGATGAACTTGGGCATGTGTCATTTTTCATTTTACATGTGAACACAAATCCAGACTCGAGGTCACTATTACCATAGCATTCAGTGTCCACTATACCTGTTGTATTTGTAATTGTTAACCAACCTTGATCAATAGATAAACTTGAGCACTTATTTATTGATTTGTTAATTGACCTGCATGAAATTAATTGCTCAGCTGAAGGTTTTTTGTCAATTGATTTCCTGCTGTATTTAGATGCTCTATCCACAACTATATCCAGCATCGAAATAGCCCAAGATACTGGACACATTCCCTGATTTTTTATGCCATTTGAATACTCACCATTAAAGTAAGGCTCTCTTCTAAAATCGTAAAAAGACTGAACAGACTCATAAAGAAACGAACTAAGAGGCCTCTGTCTAAACGATGGCACTGCTGCACCCAAATAGTGAATATATGCAAACTCAAGAGTTTTTGACCAAAAAAATGAGTAGTTATCAGCTTTCCAGCCATAATTATGGTGTTTTATTTTCGCTAATAGATCTGGATTGATTAAACAGGGCTTTTTTTGACACTCAATCAAACCATTTTTGCATCTACAGTGATTACAGTTGACCATAAATCTCTGTCCATTTTGATAAGTATTTCCATTCATATGACACACGTTTGATCTAAGAATGCATTTATTCTCATTGTTCTCCCGAACCACATCTGGACAGCAATCACCACTCGAGTTTTTGCCACAAAATTGGTCACAATAGCATCGGGTATCAAAATGAATCATATAACACTCGTCATTTCTTCCCAAACAACACGTGTACATATGGTTATTGTGCAAAAATTCGCCACACGTACCTCCTTTGACAGAATTATGGCCACTTCCATGATAATAAGCACTTATTGCTGATATCAAAATTAAAAATATGCAAAATTTTCTCATATTTAATTAGTAAAAATTAAAAATTTTAACTCTTCAAGCATTAGTTGTAAATTTAAGCATCACTAATGTTTCTCGATAGGGGAACTTGGTATAAGCAATAAAATGAATAATCCAAGTTATGTTTTTGCTTAATCTTGAGATTAGAGTTTTGCAGAGAAAGGTAATTTTTGAAATTAGTCGCTAATCAGTATACTAGGAACCGAGATTGGCAAAGTTTTAGCGACTAATTGCCAATCTCGGAATGATAGATCTAATGTGAACTCAAACCTTCAAGGATTAGGGATTTTTAATTAAATATTTCATAACTAGTATAAACATAATTAAAATAGGCATTAGCTTGAGATTTATTAAATAGAAAAAAGAAAAAATTTAATTTAAAAATGTTTTTGAATTGTATTGATTTAGACTGTTTTCAAATTGAAGCTGTAAATCACGGTCGAAGTCGGGATTACTTCTTGATATGCATCTATTTATGGTTTGATTTCTTTGATTAATTTGATAATTCATAAAACTGCGCTTCTTGTCTTGGGATTTTTTCACTTGATAAATGGTAATTCCGATTAGAATAGAGAACGAAATGAGACAGGCAACAAACAAAATGTAAAACATGGTTTTTTGTTCACTGTATTCAGTGGTGATTGCCAAATAAAGCATTAGGGCAGCAATGACTAGCAACAGAAAGCCTATAAAACCAGTTATCTGGGCGCAGCGTTCTTGGTGCTTTGCTTGAATGTTCACTGATGCTTTTGGGCGACGCATGAACAGCATTTTTGTAAAGGGATGTGAAGAGAATAATTTAAAAAAAGGTAAAATCAAATGTTAATTTTGTCTAAATCGATAAAATCGATCTGTCCACAATCATATATTGGTGCAGCAGATGGATTTTTTTAGGATTATCGATTTTTTTAATGTTTTTTAGCAAGTCAAAAAAAGTATAATGTCAACGTTGTTCTATTGGGCTTGTTAATTAATAATTATTGATTTTTGCCTAGTTACTTGACTATTAAATTTGAGGATAAGTTACTTTCGTAATAAAGTAAATACATTTTGGAAGCATATATATTTAAAATAATACCAAAAATTTGAATAATTACATAAGTAATTAAATTAAATATTGATTAGATAGAAAGTTAGTCAAAAAAGTTAAATATCTTTTAAAAAACTAAAATCAAAAGATGTCTAATATTAAAAATATAAACCATTTTGCTATTTGATGTATGATCTTCTATCAACAAATAATTTCATTTCTCTTTTTATCATTTAAAGATTTTATAATTAGCTAAAATTAACATTATTCCGCTTTAGATTGCTTTTGTTTGGGAATAATGTTGTTCTTTAAGGAAGTTAATTATTGAGCGGAAAATACTTTTAAATGGAAAAAGATTTGGACTATGGTTTGAGTTAGAAGAAGTTAAATCTTTCCAATCCTTTGCTCTTTTCATTATTCTTCATTATGGTAATCAAATTATATTTAAAATTTTGTCTTGATAACTAAGGATTGAGGTCACAATTCTTAATTTTATAAACAATTTAACTATAGAAAAATGAATTCAATTTTGTTTAATCTTACAAAAAAATATGAACTCAAAAATTATTAGAAATTATTCAATTTTTATTTGTAAAAGAATTATGAAAGGACATTTTAAAACAATTGTATTTCAAAAATAAATTATATTTTTATTTAATTAAAATCAATTTAAATTAATAAATATTTCATATTAAATACGCTTGTTTAAGATAAAAAATAAACTAAAAACTTATTTAAAGCGTAAAATTAAATTTTTTATTTACAAAATATTTTAAACTAATATTTCTAAAAAATTTCTATAGCTTTTTTAATCAGATATCACGATTAATTAAATTTTTAGCTAATAAATTTTTAGCTAATAAATTTTATTAAGAATCTTAAAAAATTTCATGAAACAACAATCTTTTCATTCTTCTTCATTCAGAATTCAGAAATAATATTTTAAGATATTGGTCATCAATTTGCTTGATATATCTAGCTTAAATTGACCCATCTCTATGAGAAATTATTTATTGAATTAAAGTCAGTCTTAAAGTCGACTGTGTTAAGTTTATATGGAAACACTTGACTGGACAAAGCTTAAGCAAAAATTTTCTAGGTTTAATGCTGGTAAATAATAAATGAATTATTCCGGATTACTTTATCAAAGGAAAATCTACCACTACTAGTCTTAACAAGATACAAAATCATTATTGTTTAATATTGAGATAATTAGAATTTATTGCCCAAATATATTTTGGTGTATGGCAAGGCATTTTAAACCATTACCATTCAATTAAAAATTAAGTTCAACATTTAATGGGTTAGGTGTGGGTTATTTCGAGAACTATACACTGCATTTGTAAGACCACATTTTGAACACACCATAGCAGTGTGGAGCCCTTAAAAAAAACATTCTGCAGTGCTTGAAGTGTCCAGAGACGAGCAACTTAACTAGTTATGACCATAAAAGACTTATCGTACGAATGCAGACTCAAGGAAAGGAGACAGAGAAGTAACTTAATCGAGTACTTCAAAATAAGTACTGGAATCAGTAGAATGGACTGGCACAACCTGTATTAGCTGCTGAGCTCTATTATGGTTGATGGACCAGCGCGCAGCATTCGCGGAAACAAGCACCGTCTGGAAAACACTTCACCAAGAATGGCTAAAGAGAATAATTTCTGTCAAATAGAGTGGTTGAAAATTGGAACAAGGTAACAATAGAGACTATCACATCCAAAATTAAAAACATCTTAAAAACAAGGAAAGACTGCTACCATAGCAAGCAAAAGCTTGCTCTACAGTTAACCAGTTGTAACTTATTATTATTAATATTATTAATGTTGACAATAAAAGCCTTTGAAACTAATTTTAAGACAAAAAATTTAATTATTTTTAACTTTATCAGTGGTCACTTTTATGTTTACTTTAAAGAAGCCTTTAAATCACATGGCCTTATTTT